>BLBF01000026.1:26453139-26472205 GCA_015471245.1 Laticauda colubrina
AGGGGGGGGGGGGGGGGAGGAAAAAATAAGTCACTAGGTTTAAGTACAAAATCAAAATAAATTGAACATGGAGAATCCATCAGTTTTATTCCTCAGACCTTTTGATTATTCTAACTTATTTTTCTCAACAATTTTTCATTTTTTATTCAAAACATTAAAATACAAGCAGGAAAAAAGTTGAAAAACAAAGCAAAACTGGACAAAACTTAATTACATTAATAATTATTTATAAAAACAATTTACTGAAGTCTTATTCATTAAACATTGGAGTAGCATATGATCAGAGTTTCCTGGCATGCCCCATAGTAACACATATTAAGTAATTAATATTACTGTGCATTTTTAGAATGAATTCACAGACACCATGAACCCAAAACAGGATTTTTCAACTGCTTTAGCTGTTACACTTGATTGTCAAAATATAAAAACTGTAAAATTGTGTTTCAACAAAAGAGGGTGCTATTAATATGCAGCAGAAAATTTGTTAGAATCTATGTAGTTTATTTCTTTGATGTGCTTTTATTTGTTAGGCAAAGCTAACAAAGTGACCAAAAAAAAAAAATCAAAAATGAAGAGTTGCAAAGCATTCATAGGACTTATTTGAGAACTGCTGGGCTCCCAGTGATAAATTACTTTGGCAGAAGGTTGTTATATACAAACCATTATTTCTAAAAGAGAGAAAACCGCTGAAGTTTTCAAAGCTAAACTTTTTCACCACCCACCTGGAAAAGTTGGAATGCCCTTTTAAAGCCAAGATAATCAACCTGGACAATACCTGTCAAAAATCTATACAGCAGTTTTATGATTGCTTCCAGCACTAAGAAACATCCTCTGTGCTTGTTTAAACAGGGCAATAACTTGTTATATGCAACAGAATGCAAAGTAAGATTTATTTTCCTAATCCTAAAGCTACAAAGATCTTTTGTTGAATTAGTGATTGTAAATCAGTAAAAAAATAGCATTTCTTCTCTCCTTCTAAAGAGAGAATCCCTTCAATAGTGTGCAGGCTAAACAGGCATCCTTTTATTTTTATCTTAGTATTGTACAGATTCATAATAAGAACATAAGTTAAATGCATCTTACAGAAATATCAAGAATATAAAAAGTCCACCTGTTTCCAACACCATTCTTATAAATAAAGCTAATGCTACAGGTTATTAGTTTTAACATTTGTTAAAAATCAGATAGAACAGGAAGCTTGTAAGGTGCTATGGAAAGTTTAGGGAAGCACGCATAATCTTTATTTTAATCTTCAATCTTGTTTAAAAATTAAAACCAATTAATATTAATTCTAATTCAACTATAATGTTATGGTGGGGAACTAGAGCCACAGCAACAACAGTAATCCCAAAGCTTATTTTGCTCTTAGCCAAAGCTAATGAATTATAGCAAAGCACCTTATTTTATGGACTGTTGTAGCAAAATAACAGAATAATGGGATTTACACCATTTAATCTTGTAAAATGTTAATTATTTAACATTAATAACATTAATTAATTAATAACATTAATTATTTATACCAACAATATCCATTATTGGGAAGTGCATTTCAGCTCTTCGTAGAAAGTTGTGGCTTTTATTTGGCAAATCTGATGAACTCTCTATGCAGATTAAATAGTTACGAAATATGCTTGAATTGAAGTAGGACTGAACCTCTAAATGTGAATTATTTTACTTTTTTTATTATTTTACTGTAAAGACATTTTAATAGGTTAATTCACATTTTCAATAATTATTTTAAATGCCTAAAGGACAGATTGATATGAAGAAGACTTGTAATTTTTACAAGTTAACCTTCAGTTAAACCATCTGTTAAAAAAACCATCCAGTTTGTTTCAAGGTGCATTATCTCCATCTGTTTCCAAATCTTGAGTAAAAACAAGGAACACTTTAGCCACTCTACAAAATAAATCTTATGAATTATGAAACATTCATCTTGTACAAATTTAAGTCAAATTAAACAAATTCCATTTCTTAAGTACGCACACAACCCAAGTCAAAATTATGTGTTCCAACCTTCCACTTATTACAATGAAAGTGATAATATATTGGTAAATAAAAACTTCTATATAGAAACATCTGCAATAAAACAAAGTCAGTTTCTGAGGGCATTATATACCCTAAGGTGGTATTTAGTTATCTAAATGATCTGATTTATTTATCCCTTTAGATCAGGGGTGTCAAACTCAATTTCACTGAGGGCTGCATCAGGGTTGTTTGACCTTGGGGAGCTGGAGTTACATGTGGCCAACTCGACATCATTTGGCCTCCTCAAACTCCATTTTCGCTGGCAGAGGATTGAAGGAGACCGGTACGGCCGAAAACGGAGCCTGGGTGGACTGTGCTCGGGCTCCCTGGGCTCCTTTTTTCTGGCAGAGGCATTGCAGGCCAGTCCTTCGCTGTTTCCAGGATAGTCCCACAGGTCAGATTTAAGCACCCTGCAGGCCAGATTGGCCCTGAATTTGACACCCTGCTTTATATATACCTAAGTAACCTTATTTGTATGTTAGACAAGAGAAATTTTTAAACTCAGATTTTTTCAATCAACTGTGCACCAACTGATGAATAACCTTCTAATAGACTTGTATGTATCCCACTTTGATTCAACTACTCAATCAGCCCTTTAAAAATTATTTCAGGTTGCTTTCTCATTTCTCGTTCTGTTGACTTTTTAACAACATATATTACCTTATGTTTCTTAACTTATTATTTTTTAAAGGAAATGTTTATTTTGCTACAAAATATTTTGTTAAATATTGTTTCAAACTATATTAATTAAAACAATATCAGTGGCTATAAAAGCCAACACTGTCCTTGGCTGCATTAACAGAGGAATAGAATCAAGGTCATGATGAGTGTTACTTCCACTTAATAATGTGTTGGTAAGACCAATCTTGGAATATTGTATTCAGTTTTGATCACCACAATACAAAAACAGAAAAGTGTAGAGGAGAGCAACAATGATGATTCGGGGACTGGAGACTAAAACATATGAAGAATGGTTGCAGGAATTGGATATGTCCAGTTTAATGTAAATAAAAACTAAGGGTGACATGATATCAGTGTTCTAATATCTAAGGGGCTACCACAAAGAAGAGGGGGGGCAAGTCAACCTATTTTCCAAAGCACCAGAAGGCAAAACAAGAAGAAATGGATGGAAACTAATTAAGGAAAGAACCGATCTAGAACTCAGAAGAAATTTCCTGAGTGGAATGACTTATCTCCAGAAGTTTTGGGTGGTCCAACACTGAAGGCTTTTAAGCGCCTGGACAACCATTTGACTAAAATGATATAACATTTTCTGCCTGAATATTGGGTTGAACTAGAAGACCTTTGAGGTCCCTTCCAACTCTGTATCTGTTATTCTGCTGTAATGGACATACATACTCATCATGATATTCCTTTTCAAGATAAGAAATGCTTTGTTAAGTGCAAGATAGGAATATGTTATACTATGAAAGGTATTAAAATATAAGGTAAGAAAAATAATTAAATCTACTTTTCACAAACACCGTTCACCTCACCTTTTTAGACATCTCTAGCTACCCCCACCACCTCCAATTGCATATGTTGCTTGACAGACTATCTTTTATTCTTATGTTACCACGCATCTATTTTTGAGATATGGATCTCATCAACTCCATTTGAACTTTAAATAATGACTCCATGAAATTATCTATTACAAATGGCACCCATTTTGTTTGAAAACATATATTAATATCCATTCCAAACCTTGTAAAATGATTTCCTTATTCATTACTAGTCTAATTACTGAAAATACAGCTGTGGATAATTGCAATAATTAATACAGAAACTTTATAAAAATGTATTTTCCATATCCAAAACTAATCTATGGTTTACATCTAAGCTTGCACACAATAGCCTAACTAACATATACAATTCAAATTCTTGCTGTGCCATAACTCACTGTGATTCTTTTATTAGATTTTTTTAAAAAATATTGCAAGCAATTTTAATTTATAACTGAATAATTTATAAAGCAAAACTAATATTTGAAAAAAATAAGTTTATAGTTTCTTTTTGAATATTTATGCATTTTTCAAATTTAAAAACCACATATAAAATTAATTATGAACCATCAAATCCATGTCAGCTCTTAGATTTCATGTTTAAAATTAAAGTTGTTTAATGTCTTTGTTAAAGAGAAACTAGAATACTTCCATTTTTTATTTATATTTCACTTCATAGTATGACTTTCCACCCCCAAACACCAACTTAATGCCTAGTAACAGAAATACTGGATAGCTGAATAGTCTGCTTTCAGTGTTTTTAGAAGTTATTTTTTTCTTGGAAACTTCCAAGAATATAATTTGCTGAATTTCATTAATATTAGGGCATGTTATTACAGAAGCTAAGTAAATGTTTTGGTACTGACAAATGAATCCTTTATGATTCATTTGAATTAAGGGGTTAAGAGGTTTGAATTAAAACAGGCCTATACAATTTAATTCTGTGGAACTATTTCAAAGAATGGCAGCCAACTTTAGCAATTACTATTGCAAAGAAGCTGTTTAGACAAAACTCAACATGTTTCTAAAGGACAGATGTTCTGTTCAAAGTACAAGACTTCAGGCAAAACAACTTTAGAGGCAGCTTTGCTGTAAAACTATTCGCATGTATTTTTCATGTATGCACTTTTAAAACAGAAAAAAAAAGTATTTTTTCATTTAAAAATCTGACCCAAACAATCTAGGGTCCAATATGCTTAAATGCCTAATTCAGAACAATGCAGCATGTATAGAGAGGTTTAAAAAGTGCTTAAATGCAGTGGTCTCAACTCCTAGAAATACTGTTTAACATCAGAAGAATTAGAAAATAGCTTACTTCCAACAATTTATCTAAAACAATGACAAATAAAACTCAGACAAAATACCCAAATCCCACAATTTTTCCTTTGAAAAATTAACAATCCAACCCAATCACAAAGTCCCACCTCTAAAAGCAAAAACTTTCATTTTGATGGTACAGCATAAAATAGTTACTGAAAATGTTTTTTTTTTAAATTATGTTTGAAGCAGAATAAAAAGTACTCACCAACAACAGGTATGCTTTCTTTCATTTCCATGTCAAGACTTCTAATTTGTTTTTGAAAGTTAAAAAAAACACCCTTATAATGCTCAAGAAAATTACCAAAATTGCTTAATGCTAAAATTTAAAAAGTCAGCGATGAGTTAATTGAAAGGAATCAAAAGAAATAACAAAAGTTTCTTCATCAACCATTTAACACACTTTATCCTGGCATCTAATCATGGAGAAACTCTGCAAGTTGGTTACCGATTCTCTGAGGCAACTGCAGTTAAAAGAAATTGCCACATTCTTCATTTCTGCATGGTTTTTCAATGACAGGAGATCAGGAAACACTAGCAAACAGCAGCTTCACAAATGAAAGCTCCAAATTCTTCTTCTGCAGTAAAGTTAACCAAGTTTCTGAGCTCAAGAATTAATGACAGTGTTGTCAGCCAATCAGCTTCTATTTTTCAAGAAAATCATGCCTTAATGCATTCAAAGTGAGGTCATCTGACACTTTGAAATGCTACTGGCTTAGAAGGAGCATAGTGCTTTAGCTTGGTTAGGTAAAGCGACACATGTATATGCCTTCTGAATAGGAAGACATCCCTTGTATTAATAATATATTACATGCCGTTGATATTTTTTTTTTTTTAAAGAAAAGAATACAGACTTACTAAAGCTTCCCAACTATTAAAGGGACGGAGCTCCATTATTCTTTGAGCCTTTTTTTGAGAACATTGTGGAATCAAAGTGAGTTCACCAAGAGAAGCTCCTTGAAGAAAGCTAAGAATTTTAGATCGATAACCATCTTCCATCACTTCGTCACCACTGCTATAGTCCTCATCAAGGGAACTACCAGCTTCCGAAGCAGACTCATATTGCACCTCCTGGGAGTCCTTTTTAGTACTCCAGATTTTTTTCTTTTTTTCCTTTCTCCTGAAGCCATTCTCAGAAGTTTTGGATGATTTCTCTTTCGGCTTCGTATTGGAAGTATTCCGGTGGTGAGCGGCATTATTAACCAAGACGCTCTTCCCATTTGAAACTTCACTCTTTGAAGGTGCGTCTGTATATATAATATAAAAGGATGGAGACAATTTGAAAAGCGAGGACAATAGCAAAACCCACTGAATCTACCAGGAGTCTAAAAAAGCACCACAAAGTTGCTTCTGCTCAAATTTAATAACTTTTTAGATTCAGTGCAGTTGTCTTGCCCCATGTCACTCCTATCAAAATGATCAAAAATAGTCAGAGAACATTTTGGAGCAGTATTTGACATGTTATTTGACAAAGCCCTGCCATAAACAGTCGAAATCCTCCTTCCATTAGGAATATCACACTGCCAATGAATGAATAATGGGAGCTCATGTTATTTTTCTACTCTGTAGCACGATGTATTTTTACTTCACCATATTACTCCATTAAATAAGTGCTTAGTAGAGATCGTAGAAAAGTTTCAATCCTAGCAAAAGAACATGGGTAGAATACATGAAGGGACTTGAGAAATTTCCTTTACTCCTGAATATTTGCCCCTCTGAATTTTTGCAGTAAGTCAACGGAGACGGATTGGATGGAATCCAGGAGTATTTCCTTAAAAAAGGGTAAAGTTTCTAGGCATAAAAACTCCTCTTGAAAAGGCCTCCTCAGTTAAATATGAGTCACTACTTTTAAAGGGAGAAAAAAAAATCTTCAACTCCACAGCCTTTGGGGGACTTGCAAAGCATTATTTTATTTGCCATACTGTTCACCATCCCAACAGCTGTGAAGCCATTATCACACGCATTCTATCATTATAGTGAAAATATTTATCTTTCTATGTTATCAAATTCAAGCAAAGCTTTGCAGCTGTCGTTCTAGTGCCTGGAGTCAGTATTGGGCTAAAGGATAAACATAAGTTGAATTCAGAGAGATGGAGAATATAGGTGGTCCTCATATCTAGGAATCAGATGAATATTCTCTTCCAGATGACTTACCACACTTCTGAAAAAACATGCTAAGTACACAGCTTCTCTATTAAGGTCTTGCTGAACTTCAGAAGAAAGAACTCCCTGAGACAGGTTCAAGAAAGGGTTCAAAAATATATGTATAAGTATGCAATATTGGCGAAGATCTATAGCTCGGGGGTAGGATAAGGGTGAAGGCTCGTTCTCTGAGCTTGTGGGTTGGTTTCCGAATGTTTTGTTCCTAGACTAGGTAACATCTCCTGTGAAGTGTAGGGGATGCCAGTGTCCTTATAAGCACCCTTATAAACAGAAGAACACTGACACTGACATTCCCTAAACTCTGTGGATGATGTTACCGGATTTTCCCCAAAATAAGACCCTGTTTTATTTTTATTTTTTTTGCCACCAAAAAGAAAAAAGGCACAAGGTCTTATTTTCAGGGGATGCCATCTACTGACATTGTCATCCCCGGCCTCCTTTTCACTGTCAGAGGCCTTCAGGAACTTCTGCGGCTGCCAAGACTTTCCTGAAGGCCTCTGCAGCTGATAAGAGCTCCAGATCAGCCTGGAGTTTTCATCTATCAGTTACAGAGGCCTTCAGGAAAGTCTTGCCAGCTGCAGAAGAAATGGGCCGGCAAGGCAGGTGTCGGTGTGTGTGAGGCCTGGCTATAACTCTCCAAAGGTAAGTTATAGGGTAGCTCCACACACCCCATCCCCACCCTGGCTTAAGTTTTATCTGTCCACTCTGGAGTGGGCAGGAACTTAATTAGGGCTTATATTGGGTGCATGTGCAAAAATCAAGCTAGGACTTATTTTCAAAGTAGGTCAGATTTTCAGGAAAACAGTGAATCTATCCTGGTAATGAAACATTTGGAAACCAACCCACAAGCTCAGAGAACAAACCTTCACCCTCATTATGTATAGGTAAGATATGTATGTATATATGTATATATACACACACACATATACTCAATGTTCTGATGTTTTAAATGCCTCAGAAAGAAGCAACAGATCTTCAACCAGAGGAGAGCATATTAAAGTAATAAAACAGCAGTATATTTGCTTACAAGCTTACTTCAAGATGCTGGAGCTTACCTTTAAAGTATTAAATAGCTTGAGACACAATACCTAAAATGCCAATTTTTCTTACGCTAATTCACTCAAGTTTAACGATTACCAGAATATGCATTGCCACCAATTGTTTTAGCTCATTCTTTGTAGGAATGAGACAAAGAGCTTCTTCGGTAATGATACTCAGTCTCACTTTAACAACACCATATCATGAAATGGTGCTGATACTGATATTTTAAGTGATTTAAACTTATTTGCATCAGGATTTTCCTTTCTTCATTTGTTTGGTGTACATTTTTACTATGATGTATTATGTTTTTATCAGATTACCGTAATTTATTTTGCTCTGATGTCTCTTATGTTAAGTCCTAATTCACTAAATTAAACAAAATCCATACAGAATAATTGTTAAACCTCTTTCAAACCTTTTATTAGAAACAGGGTATGCATCTCACTGAATATGTGAGCCATAGGGAAGATGCATGCTTACTCAGTTAATGATATATGCTAATTAAAATATAAATATACAAATATATTACCCTCTTGATCTTCCATAAATGCTTTTAAAGAATCCAAAGTTTCTTGATATATCCAGTTATGTTCCTGAAGTACATCTCTCAGTTCCTAATTCACAAAAAACAACAACCAATGATCACAGCATTAATAAACCATATAAAACATACAAAGACTTTGTTATCAAAATTGCACATATGTATATAGTCTCATCTAAAAAGCTGTTCAAGAAAAAATCCTGGTATTGAGAACTATAACACATACCTTGCTAAATCTACAAGAGTCTTTATATTTTATCTCATAATTAAGGCTGAGATGCTATAGCACAGGGGTGTCAAACTCAAAGCCCGGGGGCTAAATCAGGCCCTTGTAGCCGCCTTGGAAATAACGAAGGACAGTTCCATGGTGCTTCTGCCAGTGAAAATGGGCTCCTGAGCTCAGTTTTTGGTTGCCATGGGTTCCTGCAACCCTATGCCAGTGAAAATGCATGCAGCCCTCCCGCGCTACATTTTCACTGGCAGAAGGTTGCAGGAGGCTGTGGCAGTTGAAAAAGGAGCTTGGGAGCCTGTTTTTCCTGGCAGAGCACTTGGACCACCACAGGTGCCAGCTGATGTCAAGCTGGCGATGCCCATGCTGGCCCCCTGCAGTCAAACACAACCCTATATGACCCTCAATGAAATCAAGTTTGACATCCCTGCTATAGCAGTAAAACAACAAACTAATCTAAAGGTGTAGTATACATGACTATCTTCCAATAATAATTGGTAAATATTAGATATCATTTACTTTCAGTCTACAGTAAATGTAGTTAGTATTCAAGCACCAGCAGCCACCATGTGGCATGCAAAAAAAAAAGTATATTAGGTTTGGAAAAAAAAAATAATGCACAGTTGGATTGGAAGGATAGATGACTGATAGATAGATCCAAACTGAAAACAAAATGCAACAAGAGGAGCCTTGAAAATAACATAGCTTGGAATATGCTACACTATTTGCCTTCTAAACAATGCTTACCGCTCAAATGTAAAACACCCTAAATCCTAAAACAACTGTAAAAGCACTATATTTTGAAACACCTTAATTCCTACGGATGTTTATACAATTACAAATTCAGGAATTTCAGTGAAAATTTCAATCCATCAGCCCTTATGTTGACTGAAAACTTGGTTTGGGAAGGATGGAATGTCCCTATTTACAGTTTAAAGTGCTCCAAGTTCCTAAAGTTATCAGTGACAGATAAACAGATATGCAATCTTTAATGGTGCTCCAGATCTATCTGTAATGTTGGCCTAAAACATAGACTGTGTCAAGTAAAACCATACCTCTTTATGTAAGCTTGGAAACTCTTTGTGCAATTTGCTTACTAGATTTTCATGGTTTTCACCCTCATTTTCAAGATTTTGCAACTGTGGTTGAAAAAAAAAAAGATTAATTTTATTGTGCAATCAGCTCTACCATTTAGATTACTAAAAAAATACATATACATTTATGCAGTTTATAAAATAATTAAAATAATCCTACAAATGTATAATACAAAGACACCATCACTTAATGGGGAAAAATCAGTGATCAGAAAACCTATTTAGATAAACTAGCATTGCTTAACGGTTGGATCCATACATTATTTGTCTCAAAATTAAAGTAACATTTCAGTACTAATGTGAATTTTTGGAATTCCATATTTACAGACACACACACACACACACACAAAAAGAGAGAGGGAGACAGACAGATACAGGCAGACAGACACATCTGTAACTATATTCAAAAGCTGTAACTTAATCAGAATTATGAGTATATGTTTTTTATCTCTCTATTTTCCACTGACTCAGTAAAAAAAAAAAGATTTTAAACAAAGATGGGTATATGTAAAGTATGTTCCAGGAGACCTTCCAGAGAACTCCAGAAGTTGATACCAAATTATATTTTAGAACGTAACAGGAGAAAATTCTAAAATGGATCCGGAGTAACCATATTACCTCCAATTATTCAATTAAATTTTAAATCAGTTTTTTGTCCTGACTCCACCTCCCGCTTTATCTAGCCATTGCATCCCATGTCTATAATCACTATCAAATACAGACTATGGTATAGAGAAATTGTCCAATTAAGCTCAAGGCAATTTTTAGCATTTAATGGCATAATCCAAGCAGCCACATCAGCATTAACTGAGGAAATGAAACAGATGAAAAATGTATTTAGGAGTATAGAAAGCAGAGCAAGAGCCTTATATATTAAGTTAGTATCATCAATAAAGACTTCTGGATGTGGAAGAGGAATTTTCCCACTTCTTGAATACAGGTATCAGAAATTTAGTAAGGTTTATTATCTTCTGCTTTTGGTACTGAGTTCCCCCCTTAGTTTGGGTTCTGGTATTTATAGAAAATATGACCAAATGCTCACAGGATCAAGTCTTTTCTTTTTTGCACTTTGGTCATCATTCTTATCCGCAGAATCATTCATCGCATCTTCTTCAAGCTTTCTCTTTCGAGATCCTTTAAATACATTAATTAATTAATACATTAATACATTAAGATCCTTAAAAAATACATTAAATTTAAATTTGAAAAGGACTTTCAGTTTAATATCTAAGTGATTATAGTTATTTATATTATTTCAGGAATAGTTAATAATTATGTTGGGCTGTCTTTTTTAAAAATGAAAACTAAACTCACATTCATAACTCTCTCTTCAAAATGAATAGTACTGTGGAACAATTAAGATTAGCTGCCCACCTCCTTGTTTTGAAACACTTATTTTTTATATATATTCCAGACATTTTGTGTGAGCTCAGTATCTTCAATATATGATATTATATATCCATTTATTAACCTCCCCCTCTTGATTTTAAGTTAGTTCATTGTGGTGGTCCTAACCCATAAGTTAAAATTATTTTATAAATTCTAGTGTGAATAAACACATTTATCTGAAATCAGTTGCAGTCCAATGTGCAATAGAAACACTTGGCTGCTTCATTCATTCCCTTGAACACCCATTGGCATTGACAAAAATCACCAATAGTTAATTGCAAACTAAAGCTTTACTTTCAATAGCTTACATCCTGAAATGATACAGGCAGTATTATTAAACAGTATATGCATATTTTCGGTCTTTGGGAAGGACATGATAAATAGATAATAATGCCAAATGCATGTGGCAGACTGTGTGACCAAACATCATAAAAATTCTAAATCTCAGTTAATATGATAATATGGGAAATATTACATGGTAATAGGACCATTAGTTCAAATTAATCAAATTAATTATATTTATTTTACATTGTTTCATTTTCACAATGTAATCAACTGTCGCCTTTCAGAAGAAATGAATATTTTCTCCCCCTTCGACAAACACGTGTTCAATAATTGAACTTAAAACTTGGCCATTGTTTACAGACTTGCTTATTCTTGCTTGACTCTTTGTACACACAAATACCCACTATAGTGTCTTTATCAGTTACTACAAAAAAGATCTGAAATTTTAGTGTTATATTAAAACTCTGTTAAAAAAAAATGCAGAAGCTGAGGGCAATGGTGAAACAAAGATCCAGATCAAAACAAAACAGCTTTGTGAAGTATTTAAACACTGTAAAATTAAAACAGCATTTTGTTTAAAGTTTGTACATCTACAAGGTCTCATCTTAAGCAATTTTAATAGATTTCTGTACGTGCAGTATATTATAAAATATATTTTAGTTTAAGGATAAGTTTATATGCATAAAATGGTGTTAATTTGTTTGGTTTCTGAAAAAAAGTTACATGCATAGTAGGAACAGACCACCTATTTTGCGTATTTAGCAACGAATCACTAGTGATACTTGGTGAATTTTCATGACTTTGGAAAAAAGAATTTAATAACCTGTGATATGAGGTATGTGGTATAGCTGTTAGTATTTTGACCTTCTTTGTATACAAGTTTCAGTATTTTATGTAAGTTTTCTCTTAATATTTATATCATAAGGCTATACAATATTTGAACAATAAATATAGTGTGATGAAATAGTAGTTAAAGCAAATATGAGAAAAAACAATAAAAATAGCCATATACCTTCATCAAACAGTTTTAGACCAGCAGCTATAGCTTCATCCATTGTATTTGTTGATTCTATGAGCTACAAGAAGAAAATGAGGAAAATATTTCTTTTCTAAATTAACATTATTACTTTAAAATTTTGCTCTTAAATCCTACACATCTTTATTCAGAAATGCAATGTAGAGTATGTGAAACAGAGAGACTGAATACTTCATTGTTCTCCTTTCTAAAACCGGCAGTTCTCGACTTACAAACATTCATTTAGTGACTACCTATATTCTGATTAAGGCTGTTGAAATAAAGGGAAAGAGAAGACAAGAAATCTTATCTTCAAACATTTGAGATATGTCTATGGATATTTCCTGATAATTATAATACTGTACCTCTAATAATGCCTGGTCACTTTTTTGTGGGAAAAGTTCTTTTAGTGTTTGGAGTTTACAGTAATTCAGATCCTCTTCTTCCTCTGTGGAATCTGACATTTCAGCTGGACTATTTTTATGGAGAGATTGTGATGATTCATTCTCGCTTTCATCACCAGAAGGTTCAGAACTGTAAATATAAAATAATATGACAATATTTACTACAGAATTTAAAAAACATCATAAAATACATAAACAGACATTAGATAATAATGGTTAGACATTAGAAAATAATGGTACATTTCCTGGAAATCAAACATTATACCCTATTATAAAATCTTACTAAAAACAGGAACATTTTTTTTATTTTTTTTAATCTAAGAATTTTTTTTGCTTTCTTTTTACAATGATATAGGTGGTTTTTTTTTAGATCAGGATTTCAGATCCCCAACCCCCGGGCCACGGCCCATTCTGGGCCACAACCTGTTCAGAGCAGGCTACCTAAGAGGTGGTGAACATTTGTTCACACACAAATCCACTTGTGTCAGAGGTGAGCACTCGTGTATGAAGTTCCGTTTGCACGAGTGGCGGGTGCTCACATGTGAAGCTCCATTTTGTAATATTTTATTCTAGTTATTATTTTTTTCTGATTTCATTTCTGATATCTGATTCAGTAGGCCATGTTCAGCCTACCTCCTAAGAAAAACAAGCTAAAAATAAACATTAAATATTAAAGACCAATATATCAGAAAGGCAGACTGTCAACTTCCAGGAAGAACATTTGAACTTTAATACGGTAAGAGAAACTTTTTTTAAAAGATCTGATATGGATTCATTATAGTATTCGACATAATATATCTTGTCATATTAGCATCTTCCTTGACAACTTTCACAATGTTACTAACTAAAAATAACTTTATGGTGAATTTCTGTATTATATTCATAACTATATCCATTAAGTTCACAAAAATTGATGGTTTACCACCCTCTTACCTTTATGCTGAAAATTTTATATTGAGTCATAGGAAATGTCATGGCCCTGTTAGAACCTGAATCTATGAGGAAGATGAGTTGGAACTGGAGCCAATGTAGATCAAGAGGGCGGCTTCTTTGGCTTTGGAAGAAAATGTGGAGGAGCAGGGCCAGTCAGGCCAGGGTCTTTCAGGATTAGAACGGCTTGTAGGCAGGAAGCAACAGGGACTGGATGACCCAGAGAGGCTAAGCAGTGAATATGAGAGACAGAGCTCAGGTGATGAACAAGGACCACCCCCTCCTGATCCAGGAGCACCGAGAGTGGAGAGAAGGCAAGAACAGTACAGGCTGAGCTGGCTACTCAGGAGGAGAGTGTCCCACTCACAAGGCACTTCTGGGGACTGAGACTAAAGGAGATGCTGTGAGGAGTGGCATTTGTCGAGAACTGAATTCCTGGGGTGTTCAATGCTGATGTTTGAATTTTTCTGAATTCCTTGAGCACTTTCTAGATTTCTGGATTACTTGCTGTGCTCTCTTGCTTCCTGGACTCTTCAACTTGCCCTGCTGGATTTATCGCTGTGCAGCCGTGGTGTTGAGCTGGACTATTTACAGCCAGAGGCTGCTTGAGGTGTGTGTGTTTATTTGTCATCACTTTGCTGAGACTTGCCAGAAATGTGGGAGCGTTTGGGGATATTTGAAGCAATAAAGGGGCAGTCTGAACTGCCAACTGCATGCATATGTTATCTCTGTGCCATGCCCCGGGTCATCACAGGAAACCTGAACATCAAATCCTAAAGATTCCAGATTGATATTTAATTTTAAAATAAGTGATTAATCTGAAAGAAGTTATAAAACTTACATTATAATAACTTCCCTTCTAGAAACCGAGGATTGCTTTGTATTTTTGGATTTCCTTCGTACTTCTTCATCTTCACTCTCAGATGACAATTCAATAACATCTTTCTTATATTTAAAATACTTTGATTGCACTGTCCTCTTAGCTTCAGGAGTTTCCGGAATACTGGAATCATCTTTGGAAGCAGAATCAATGAGACAAAATATACATTATTCATAAATAGAATTAAAATGCTTTTTGCAACTATAATGTATTTTGTGATACAATGATAAATAAAAATTTGTTCTTAACTCTGAATTCTTAACTCTGAGAATTCTTAACTGAATGGTTAACTGATGGCAGAGACAGATGTGAACATACACACACAAAGTGGCATATTTGATTTGCCCTCCTGAAGCATAGTGAAAGTTTATTGACAAGCTGTAATAGTAACATATGGCTAGATTTACTGATATAGCAAGATGGAAATCAAGAAAGAACTTGCAACATGAAGTGCATTGGACTCAATAAATCATAGCTTACATAAAAAAGCTCTATTTGAGAACAGTTCCAATGAAATATGTGCTTTCCCAAAATTTTCTGATTTATATAAATATCACTAAATCTGAGTCAAGAATATTTTATTCTCAAGTTTAGAATATGTGCACTAAAGCATTCAATAAATTCAGAACAGATGAGAAGAGACATCTCATTGAACAAGAACAAAGAAATGTTTTTAAAGAAAATATTTTTAAATATTAAGAAAATTTATAAATAAAACTAATTGCTTTATGATTTTGACTTGTCATGTAATCTATGAGGCCAAGGAAATGGAAAATTTTGTTTAAAAAAATCGATATATATAACAAACTCCATTTAGAAGAGATTGGATGCCACTTAATTGGCAAAATCGCCTAACAAAATCATCTTCTAATAAAAACTCCATCTTACCTGAATTGAGACGATCTAATATTTAGGTTACTTATGTATCATTCATAAGGAATTAACCAGCGGACATGTTAAACAATTTATATTATTTATATCACAGGTTACATTGGACATGTTCTGAAATCAGAGACAGGCAATCTGATGTCCATCAGTCATTTTTGCACTAAATTTTCTTATCAGTCTGGCACAGACAGAAAAAACTGTGGAAATATTAGTTCCACACATCTGGAGACTCTAAATGACACACAACATATGCAACAGATGGGCCTATTCTTATTCTAACTGTAATGTCAGAACTGTGTGTAGTTCAATAATTAGTTTAAGAAAGTGCTTATAATATCTATCTTGGCTAGTTTTTCCCATACTTGAGATTTGTCAATGGACTAAAAGGCACAAGTAAAATCACTAAAAACAACATAGACTTGCTTTCTATGCATAGTGATATATTTTTCAATAAGGACCTTTAAAGTTCTGTGTGTGGTATTCATATAGTGCCTGTTGCATGTGGCTTTTTAGATGCTGATTGGGGTGTGTTGATCGCTGGCTTTTAAGTCTTTAGCTGTCATTTGCTTGTGCTGTCCAGCTCTCACCTTCTAAGTACTTCATAGGCTGGTGGTATATCAGCATTCCTGTTGACTGACGATTGTTCATCCAACAATCTTAGTAGCTGCAGTATGAGGCTACCAATGAGTTTGGGTCTCTTTGTCTGACATCTCGTTTGTTTTTGCAGTCTGGTGGTTAGTTTCCTTCCTGTCTGTCCTACACACTCACAGGGGCAATCCATGCAGGGGATTCAACAGATTAGAGAGGAGTTCCCTCAAGATGGGCTCTAGCACGAGACTGAATGCTCGGAAGACAAAACCTCTGGTCCCGGTGACCAACCCAGATTGAATCTTGTAATTTAATAAATAACCAACTAGATTTCTAAAGAATACCAGTATTTTTATTTTGGAGTAATTTATTTTAAAGGGTTCCTTAGAGCAGTAAAGTGATGTACATAAGATCTTGATTAATTTATAAATAATGGAGGGAAAAAACAGGGTTTACCAGTTTCCTCAGTCACATCGGATGCTGGAGAAGTTGGGCCACTAGTTTGATCATCATCATCTTCTCCACCAACAGTAGCAGCATGATCTTCTGAAGAAGAAGGAATTGTAGAATTCTTCCTTAAGGTATTGAAATCAATGGGCTCTTTCTGATCTTCGGGAGAATCTGAAGATGGAGCATTTTGTCCTTCAACACTGGTCCTCTTCTCAAAGCGAAAGCGGTCCAGATTAAACAAATTCATGATCTTTGTGCTTCACTTTTGCCAGTTTATGATGTTCAATTTTAAAATTGCTGGGAATTATAACAGCCCCACATAAATGAAGTGTAACTGAAGAAAAAATAAGGCAGGTTATTAACGAAGATAATCAACAATATAATGTATTGTAAGACAACTTCCTTCACTGCAAGATGCTAGGAAAACTTTTAATGTTTACTTATTCTCCTCATTCATTCCTTAGATGTATTAGATTGGATAATTCTTAATTCTAAGATTAAATTAATTTTGGTGATTTTTATACCATGGCTTCCTATTTTTATAAGACTCTTTACAGCAGGGGTGTCGCTCATGTTGTCACGGCGATGTTATGTGATGTATCGGGATTTTCCCCCCCCCCTTCACTAAAGCGGGGGTGGGAGTGGCCAGTGTGTGACACATCCAGCCCATGGGTCAGGAGTTTGACAGCCCTGCTTTAAAGCACGAGCCCTGAAAAAGCAGTATAGATATATTTTAGATAAATATGGAGGCCTCGTGAATCAATATATACCTTTTTCTTCCCACTTCTACATTCTTGGGTGCACATGTCACACTAAGCCAATATAAAATATCAGTTTGTTGAATAAGGTAGAATTTACTTAGATAATATATGATATTAGGCCACTAGGCATCATTTATAAAACCTAATCATGATTCCAAAGATCACTCTAAAACAAAAACAAATAAACCCAACTCTTTGTGCATTTTTACAGACAAAAATATAAGTACAATGCATTCCACTGCAAACATTTAAGATTTTAATCAGGGTAAAATTTAGACAAATATTGTGAAATCTGATATTTGGGTCATTAGAAGCCATTCCACCAATCATCCTGTCATCATATTCCCACACCCAGACAGGAGAATATGATACCCACTTGAATCTGACAGAAGCTTATAAAGTATCTCTGCAAGTCTGGAAAAGTTTTGCCTACTTTTGTGATTCAGAGAGAAAAGTACATGTTCTTACAAAAAATTTCATTTGAAGATTTTGCACAGCTATTTATCTAAAGCAGTTATTTGGCAGCCAGACTGGATCATTAAATAGATGTAGAATACGAGACTATTGTCTTGATGCAATACCCTCTGTTCAGTCAACAAAGTTATGGAGCCAAAATATTTACATTAATCAAAAAGTTTCAGTTTGAGATGCAAACAACACAAACTCATCCCCACCAGTCTGCACCTGTCTTTAACACTGAAGGAACACAGGGAAGAAAACATCCTGCAGCCAAGAAGGCTCCACGCCTGTTTGTACTACACAGGTGACCCTGAGGAACACAGATAAACCTAGTGGTCTCAAGGACTCTCTAAAGCAGGGGTCTCCAATCTTGGCAACTTTAAGACTTGTGGACTTCAACTCCCAGAATTCCTCAGCCAGCAAAGCTGGGACTTGAAAGCCACAAGTCTTAAAGTTGCCAAGGTTGGAGACCTCTGCTCTAAAGAATGCAAAATACCAGCTGCCTGCAAGGAATATAAATCCTTCCATTCCCCACCATCCCAGTTAGAGCTGAAGAAGTTTCTTGGATGAGAAACAAAACTTAAAACAAAAAACAAAAAACCAAGAATGTCCAGTTGCCTCCTGAAAAAGCACCTTGGGACACCATGAACTGGATGACTGACAATCTCCATAGACAGTCAAAAAGGTGTCAGCGCAAAATAAAGATAGAAGCTAACATTCAGAAACCACTATAGGGAAATTTCCTTATCCTGATAGTCTTTGAATTATGACAATTGGAACTAGCATTTTTATTGCTAAGAAAGGCAGTTATAAAATGAGTCACTCCAATTTTAAAACCTTTGTTACCCCAGTTGTTACATGAATCACAATAGTTGTTTAATGAATCATGCAGCCATTAAGTGAATCCTGCCTCCCTCATGGATTTTGCTTGTTGTAAGCCTGCTGGGAAGGTTGCAAATAATCATTCTGAAGGCTAAAAAGATTTATAGTCTTCAGAACGATAGTGTTTGCTAGCTTTTTAGCTTTCTTTTCCTCTTCTGCATTCTGAAGGCTAAAAAGATTTATAGTCTTCAGAACGATAGTGTTTGCTAGCTTTTTAGCT
>BLBF01000026.1:26477205-26504496 GCA_015471245.1 Laticauda colubrina
CCTCCCTGCCAGCCAGCAACCCCACAACCATGCAGAAGCACAGCAAGCCTCAGCCATCTGCTGCCAGCCCTGGCAAGAGGGACAGGGCTACCATCCCGCCCCCTGGCCCTCACTCTGGTTCTGCTGGGGCTTCTGCAGCATGGGCTCGCTCTTCTGGGGCTGGGGCTTCTGCTGCTTCTGCTTCTGGAGGAGCTGATGACAAACACTCCAGCACCAGCCACCTCCACAGCACCTGGACCCTTAACCCGTGACACTGAGCGACCAAGAGGAGTGCCAGAGACTCATTTTTGTTTTATACCGTGTTGTTAATAAAGTCTATTTATGATTCATACACTTGCTTCATTTCTTTTTTTAATAAAGTCTTGGTGGAAACTTTTAGAAATGGTTTAAGCCTTTGCATGCTTGTGGGATGGGTTAAGATAGCTGTGGGATGGGCAGGGATACCTGTGGGATGGGCAAGGATACCTGTGGAGTGGGCAGGGATACCTTTGGGATGGGTAATAGCTGTGGGATAGATAAACCTCCAGTGCAAGCATAGTGGGACGGGATGGTCCACCCTCCCAGGTGCCATACCTATGGCCCTTTATTATCAATAACAATGTAATAATTATCCACACATGTCAACATAAACACAACTCTTTATTAAACGCCCTGTTCATTGTAGGCCAACCAAACATACATGGCCCAATGTCATCCGTGTGATGAGACAGGCTGAAGGAAGCATCCATTAAGCATCTACCATCCTGTCTTGCCACTCCACTGCTCCAGCTGGGGAGTTGCACCAGTGTTTCAGGAGGTTGCGCTGCTTCTTCGCTTCATGTGAGGCTCTGTTGGGGCCTTGCACGTTCTCAGTGTCGATCAGGTTTCGCCCTTGCCTCCATTCCCCAGGCTCCATGACCCCATTGCCTTGCTGGAGGTCCACGAGCCTGTTCTGCAAGACTGGGTAGCGGGTGCACATGAGATTGTGCAGGATGCAGCAAGCTTCCACGATGTTCCTCACGGTCTCTGGGCGATGGTGCATGGTGGTGAGAAGTACCTGGAACCTGTTGGCCAGGATGCCAAAGGCGTTCTCCACCACCCGCCTTGCCCTGGACAGCCTGTAGTTGAAGATCCTCTCTTCACGGGTGAGGAGTCTGGAGGTATAGGGCTTCATGAGGTAGGTTGTGAGGGAGAAGGCGTCATCCCCCACGATGAAGTAGGGCACATCTTGTGTGTCGTTGGGCAGGGGTTCTGGAATCTGGGAAGCCCACCATGAGGTTGCCTTCCAGCTCCTCCTTGAGGTGACTGGCGTTGTATACCTGGGCATCTGAAGATGAGCCGTTGCCTGAAGCATCGATGTACATGAACTTGTATTCAGCATCGACCATGGCGAAGAGGATGATGCTGAAGAAGTCCTTGGAGTTGAAATAAGTGGGCCCTGAGTTGGCTGGAGCCTTGCAAGCCACGTGCTTGCCATCTATGGCTCCAACGGTGTGTGGTTAGTTCCACTTCTGATACCACTGCTCTGCAACTTTCTTCCATCCTTCTTCAGTGGAGGGGTACTGGAGGAGTTCCTCCTTGTATTCTTCGATGATGGCCTGCACCACTTCTCTGACCACAATGCTGATGGTGTTGTGTGGCACCCTCCAGCCGTACTGCATGCTCGTGTAGGTGGTGCCTGAGGCCAGGTGGCGCAGAGTCAGTGCCACCTTGAGCCCAGGGTCCAGGCTGGCCCGGAAGGTGGTGTTCGCCTTGGTCAACCTGGGTGTCAGCCGCTGCACAACTTCGTGAAACATGTCTGGAGGCATCCTCATGAAGTTCTGGAACGCCCGAGTGTCTTCGTTCCTGAGCTCCATCATCAGCTTGTTGTACAGTCCGTCCTCTGCTCTTCTGGCGAACCATCTTCGGAACCAGACTCTTTTTGGGTGGCTCCTTTTCTTCTCGCAGTAGACTTCACAGAACCTGCAGATGGCTTCGCACTGTTGCAGAACGATGGTGGCTGCCGAAAGGACTTTGTTACAATCCACGGTGGACATGACTGGATGCTATGGAAGAGGAAGAACAAGAGCAAGGCTGCAGAGGTCTGCACCGCTGGGCTGCTGGTCTGAAAGTGAGATCCATGTGAGTTCCTCCCCCTTTTTATAGGCAATAGAGGTTTTCCGCTAGGCATCCTCTAGGCATCCTTAATATCCGAGATAGGTCCCCTCTGCGAACGTTTTTTCCGTTTTAAACGCTTTGTTTCCGTGCTGCATCCGCTAGGCATCCGTTACGCATCCATTCCGCTTCCTCCCTGCGTCCGGGCGGATGGAGTTGCACGGATGCGTAGTGGATGCCTAGCGGATATAGCGGATGCGTAACGGATGTGTAGTGGAAGCGTAGCGGATGCGGAACGGACGAACTGAATACATTTTCCGCGCAAAAGTTTTGGGCAGCCCAAAACTTTTGGAGCGGATGAAACGTCAATAAACGGATGCTGGACGGATAGAGAGGAAGCAAAACGGAGGCGGTGAGTACATCGCATTTTCGAACGGATGGCCAGGTTTTTTGTCCGTTTTACATCCTCTTTGCATCCGTTGGTTCAGTGTGACATGGGCTTTAATGACAGTGACTATTAGTATGCCTAGAAAACAGCTGAGAATTTGAGGGTAAAGAGTTCCATCTATCATCTGTCATTCCAGCAATAGTTTACTTTTATCTGGGTGTGATTCTGAGATTCCAAGAACAGCAGTTTAGCAGCATCATGAACCTTCCTCCCATATTCAAGATCTGTAGTTACAGAAGCTCTATGAAGGAATGTGCTTTGACTGGGAATGTAGCCTTTCACAAATATACATTACTGCAGGGTGGGCTTGCAACACAAATCTTTGCAGACTATTGTGATGCTTTAAGTTTTTCATGGTAATGTAATGCAAAGTACAGCAAGTAAATGAGAAATAGAACAAAATAAATTAACCACAGAAAAGAAAATGCAATTTAAGTAAATTTAATTTACAGTATGCCATGTTAACTGTTCTTTTCAATACCTTTTTATCCTTTCAAACCATTTCCCCCTACATCTATACATTGCCTTGCACATTTTAACCTTTCACTCCTCTCTCTTTAAAAATGTCAATACCTCCATCTCATCACCATTCCCAATCTTCCTGTGGAGCCATTTAAACTCCATTCATGTACCTGAAATCTTATTCATTCTCTCAGTATGACTAAAGAACTTCAAGATACTTTTCTATCGTGGTCACTCACTTTTCAATCTAGTGATTCATCCCCCATTTGTTCTTGACTCTCTTTACTTGTTTTATCACATTCATATTTAGTTCTAGTAGTCCTTGACTTACAACCACAATTAAGTCCAAAATTTATGTTAAGTGAGTTTTGCCCTATGTTATGATGCCTGTAATGATCCAGGGTGGGGTAAAAAATAAACAGTTACAAAGAACAGGTGAAGCCCCTTTTATTCCTTTACTTTGCTCCCAAGCTCCAAATATCCTTGACTGGAGACAAAAAAAACTCCCACACAAGCAGTTACAAGAAGGAGGAAATGCCGTTTAAATTATAAAGAGCAAAAAACAATACAAACCAGGCAAGATAAGAGCTGTAATATGTCCATAGATATCAGAACACAACTGGGAAGGATGCCAAACTAAGAGAGGAACAATAAACTAGAGATATTTCCACGCTTTGTTTCCAGTACTTGCCTGTACGCCTGTCTGTCATCTTATCCAGTTGTCACAGCTATAGCCTATGAAGAGGATCAAGGCCCTCTCCTCCCCGGTAGACCATGTCTCTCCCTTATCCTCTCCTCACTGCATGCCCTAGGATGGAGAGGGGATGGGCCTGGGTCCTCCTCTGACTGCCCAGCCACTCTTTGCCCTTCCCCAGCCTCCTCCACAACCTCTGGAGCTACACTTCCACTCCCTGTCAGCTGTTCCTTCTCTTCCTCTCCACCAGGAGCATAATGCCACAGTTAACTGAATCACTGCATGTGTTAAGTTAGTAATATGGTTATTAAGTGAATCTGGCTTCCCCACTGACTTTGCTTGGCAGAAGGTTGCAAAAACTGTTCACGTGACCCCAAGACACTGCAACCATCATAAATATGGAACCTGGGGAACCCAGAGTGGAATGGAGTCCATTAAATGGCTTATGTGATCTGCTGTTGCTGGGGTGGGGTGGGTGGATGGGAGTTGGGGAATGATTTTGTTATACTATACTATATTAATTTGATTCTTTTTTTAGTTTTTTTAATGTTTTAAACGTGGTTTTATATTCTGTAAGCTGCCTTGAGTCACCATGCGCGAATAGGCAGCAATATAAATTCAATTAATAATAATAACAACAATATGAACCAGTTGTCAAGCATCCAAATTCTGATCACATGAACATGGGATACAACTGCCATAAGTATGAAAAATGGTCATAAGTCACTTTTTCACTGCCGTTGTAACTTTGAATGATCACTAAATGAATTGTTGTAAATCAAGGGCTGCCTGTACTACATTCGCACCACATTGGTTACTTTTATATTTTTCATGACATAATTATTATTTTCATATTTCAAGGTAGACAGAAGCATGATTTTATACCCATTTTAAATTATTTTAATAAATGTTCATCTGGTTACAGACCACAAACTACCTAGAATTTTATTGTCAGGATTCGTATTTAAAATCCCTCCATTTTTCTATTTTCAGGGAACAATCTACCAAGGTTCACAAAGCCATTTATTTGCTGTATATTTTGCCATTAACATTTACTTTACGACTTTTTGTTCTATTTTTTCCTGTCTGATACAAGTCCCTCAATCTAATACATTAATTTTCAGTTTCATATTCCTTTAATATTTTCATATGCTAACATTTTTGAAAATTGCCTCTTAGCCAACACAGCATCCTCTGAATGTACATGTATATTCAACCCATAGATTTCTAACTTCACCCCAAGGAAAGATTTATCTAAAAATATATATATTTAAAAATCAAGAGCCTTACATGCGCTCAACACTGAATCATTGATTAAGCACTGAATTTATTCTCAGGAATTTTATTTCTACTGTAAAACAGTCAGCAACCAACCTTCAACCCTGTATGTATATTAAAAACACCCCTTAATTCAAACCCACTAATTTTTATACAGCAATTAATACATTTTTATCCTTTAATAAAAATATTTCAGATCATCTTTTACGACTAAACCAAGACTGCATCCTACTAGGGCAGAAAACCTACTGTAGTATATTGCATAACAGTTTACATATGATAAATGTAAAGGCAGTCCTCATATAGTAGTGACTACAAAGGATCAGCAATACAGACCATTCATCCAAGTGGGTGCTAAATGAAACTGTCACTGTGCTTAGCTTTCCTTTCTTTTACAACCAGTAAAAGGTCATAAATGCAAGGCAAACTTTTTTTATCACCACTCTAACTCTCTACATTGGGCAGTTTGAAAGTGGACTTCCTAGAACTGTGTTTTCCAACCTTGGCCACTTTAAGCCTGGAGGACTTCAACACCCAGAAGTCCCCAGCCAGCAAAGCCTGTCCTAAAAGATTCATCAAGATGCTACAAGGCTTGCAGTCATCTATTATCTATTAATCTATCTATCCATCCATGCCTAATAGCTACAGAATATATGTATGTACGTATATGTATGGTATTCAGTTTTGTTCGGGTATTTTCCCACGTCATTATAGTTGTGCTTTTAAAGTTGTAGCAACGTTTTGGCAGAATCTCATCTGCCATCATCAGGCTTCTGTATTGTGTTCATCTATGAGTCAGACTTTCACAGCCGTTTCAGCTTTATATATCTGTGTATATATATATATGTGTCTGTCTGTCTGTCTGTCTGTCTGTCTGTCTGTCTATCTATCTATCTATCTTATTCTGCATTAGATAGGATTTATTTCCTCCTGCTCGCCTGGTGAAAAGGCCCAATATCTTCAACCCAAGAACAAGGGCACCTCTCTTTATCCGAAAGGCGTTCCTTGCCTGAAGGCAGATCATTCCGGCTTCCCCTCCCTTCTGGCAGGATTTATTTTATTGTTTCTTCTTCTGCTCATCATTGGTTGGAAACGAGATTCCTCCCCCACATCTCTCCTAACAGCAGATTTTTCACATTATTCTCCTCCATCAACAACACACAGTTCCCCTCCCTCCGAGGCAACACCGTTTCTTCCCAGAACCGAGCAGGCCTTAATCAACCCCCTCCCACACACCCAGTCTCTCGTGGGTCGCTTTTCCTCCCCCCCCCCACCTAAATTCCCTATTTTATTCGGATTTCCCCCCTCTTTTCCCCCCTCTTTCCTCATCTCTTCCAGCCTCCCCTCCCGCCTTCCCTTGAGATCGCTTCCTTGACCTCCCACCCCACCCGGGATTTCTAGCCCACCTCCACGATCACGACACCTAGGGAGCCCCTCGGCACCCCGTCCACGCCAGTGCCCCGTCCCCCTGCTTTTTCTCCTTCCCCGTGGCGGCTCGGCCGAGAAACAGACGAAGACAAAGAAGAGAAGGGGGAGGGGGAGGAAGCAGACAGGAAGCCGGGCGGGCCGGCGAACGAGCATCCTTCCAAAGCTATGCCCGCGGCTTCCCGCGCTTTCCTTACCGCGGGCCCACTCCGACCAGGCAGGCAAGAAGCGCCTGCAGAGCGGCAGCGGCAGAACAGAACAAGATATGGGGTGAGATGCGGGGGCAGAAGGGACCTGGTGGCAGCGGCGGCAGCGATGACGACAACAACCGCGACAATGAGGATGACGACGAAAGGACGCGTCGAACCTTTTGCCAAGAGCCGGGCGGCTCTGGACTGAAGAAAGCCCGCTACCCTCACAATGACGCTTAGTGATGACCTCACGGGTGTATGTGTTTTTCTCTCTCTCTCTCTCTCTCTCTCTCTCCCCACTGTTCCATGTGCCCAGCATCTCGTTGGTCCAGTTTTTTTTCCCCCACCCACAAGCTGAGGAGCTTTTTGTTTACATTGAATGGTGAGGGTGATATCCAAGCACGCCCAACGGCCGAACCGCAATGGAATGCGCAGGCGCAATTCTCCGCGCATTCCTTGAGGAGAAACTACTTCATAAGCTTCATTGTGTACAATTAGAGAATGGAATGGAATGGAATGGAATGGAATGGATTAGAATAGAATAGAATAGAATAGAATAGAATAGAATAGAATAGAATAGAATAGAATAGAATAGAATAGAATAGAATAGAATAGAATAGAATAGAATAGAATAACAGAGTTGGAAGGGACCTTAGAGGTCTTTTAGTCCAATTCCCTACTTGAACTGGAAACCACTTTTGGTTATCCAATCTCTTCTTAAAGATTTCCAGCATTGGAGCATTTACAACTTCTGGAAGCAAGTTGTTCCACTGATTAATTGTTCTAATTGTCAGGAAATTCCTCTTTAGTTCTAGGCTGCTTCTCTCCTTGATTAGTTTCCACCCATTGCTTCTTGTCCTACTCTCAGGTGCTTTGGAGAATACTTGACTCCTTCTTTGTGACAGCCTCTTAGATATTGGAAGACTATCATGTCTCCCCTAGTCCTTCTTTTCATTAGACTAGACATACCCAATTCTTGCAACCGTTCTTCATATGTTTTAGCTTTTAGTCCCCTAATCATTTTTGTTGATCTTCTCTGCACTCTTTCTCGAGTCTCAATGTTTTTTTTACATTTTTATCAAGACATTATAAAGTGGCATTAACACTTCATGTGATTTTGATTCTCTCCCTCGGTTGGATTTGAAGAATTCCTTGACTTGCAATCTTTCATGATATTTAAAGTGGTCAGAATTCAGTTCAGTGCTGGACAATATGAATCACAAAGGAATGTCCCCTACTAATTTTTGCATTCTTTGTGGTGGAATCTGCAGACTGCTGAGGGGCAACAGCTGCGCATCACTTGGGGTACCCAAGGCAGTGGTTATGAACAAAATAAGTTATCCCAAAAATGCTTTTTTTTTTTTTTTTTTTTCCAACAGGCAACTGGACTTTCTGGTTTTCTTTGAAGACAGTTTTTGCTTCTCAGCCAAGAGCTTCTTCAGCTCTGACTGGATGGTGGGAAATGGAAGTTGAGGCCACATGGAGGTTAATCTGTCTCCTCTGGGTCACTTGAGTGGTGCAAATGGGTGAGCAGCCTTCTGGGAACTGTTGAAAGGACTGTGTTGTAGTTTGGAGGTAGATGATGTCATATCCCTTCCCCTCTGCTGAGAGAGGGATGTTCGGTTTTGGTATAGATGGGCTCTTTGACCCTTCTTTCAAACCAGCAGGACTCTCTTATCCAAAATGTGAACATTGCTCGGGTGGGATTCAAAAATCCCAGCAACTGGTTCTCTGCCCAGTTGCTGGATGGACATGGCCATGGTGGGCATGGCCTACTAGAACTTCCAGGAAGGCTGTTTTTCGCCTTCCCCAGACTCTGGAGGCTTTCCTTGGGTCTCTGGAAAGGTGAAAACAGCCTCCCCCAGGCTCCAGAAGCCAACAGGAAACAGGCCCATTTCTGGACTTCCAGAACTTCCAGGAGGGCTGTTTTTCACCTTCCCCAGAATCCAGAGGCTTCTGGGAAAGTGAAAATGGCCTTCCCCAGGGTCTGGAGGCCCTCCAGAAGCTGGAAACAGACCCATTTCTGAACTTCTGGGAGGGCTATTTTTTGCCCACCTGGAGCTTCCATGCAGCCCCTGCACTTATCTGCATCCAAATGGCTGTGTGGAGACTCCTGGGAGGGGCAGGGTGGGATGGCCAGCCGGTCAGTTCAACTACTGATAGGGCGAACCAGATGTCAATTTAACCCTAACCCTGATATTGCTGTCTTCAAAAGAGTGGCCTTTGTCTTTTAAATGCAGATGGACTGCTGAATCTTGTCCTGATAAGTTCCTTCCATTCTCCACCATCCAGTCAGAGCTGAGTCAGAGCTGAAGAAGCTTCTTGAATGAGAAGAGAAAGGTCTTCAAAGAAAAATCAGAAAATCCACCTGTGAACAACCTGAAAAAAGCACCTTTGGAACAACCATGACCTGGATGTCTGAGAATCTCCATAGATAATAAAATAGGTTGAACTCAAAATGAGTGCTTCATGTGGAGTTGCACAGCTTTCCAAGCTCAAAACAGCTCATCCAGCTGCTCTGGAAATGCTTTGAGCTGGAAGCAACCCTCTGGAGCTTGGTTTTGAGTGTGTTTCACAGCAAAAAATAATCATTCCCAATCATTAATTACTTATCCAATTAATCAGACAACGATAGGAAAACAACCAATACAGGTAATCCTCGACTTACACCCAAAATTTCTGTTGCTAAGTGAAACATTTGTTAAGTGAGTTTTCCCCATTTTATGAACTTTTTTACCAACATTGTTAAGTGAATCACTGTAACATGTTTATTAAGTGAATTTGGTTGCTCCATTGACTTTGCTTGTCAGAAGCTCACAGAAGGTGATCACATGACCCCGGAACACTGCAGCCATCATAATATGAGTCAGCTGTGAAGCATCTGAATTTTGATCAGATGACAATGGGGATGCTGCAATTGTTGTAAATGTGAAAAATGGTTGTAAGTCACTTTTTCCAATGATGTAACTTTGAACGGTCACTAAATGAACTGTTGTAAATCAAGAACTCCCTGCATGTTATGCTGCAATTGTAAAATAAACATTCAATCACCAGCAAAGGTAAACATTTATGCTATAGAACATGCCAAAGTAACTGCATCCTAGTTTCACTGGTGAAATCAGATTAACTCCAGAAGTCATGTTTTTATCCATGACGTTCAGGTTTCAGGTTTGCCATTGACTTCATAAACTTTCCTAATGTTTTTTTTTAAATCTAAAAATTGCTTATTTGATGCCAACATTCTTTTACAATTTTGAAACTGGTCCTTTGAAGACTAGCACATGTGGACATTTCTAAAGGAGTTGGACAAACTGGAAATTAAGTTCAAAATATTTTCACATGTCTGGGATTCTGTCTATTAACTTCATAGACATTTTTCTGTTACAAGCACATCTCATCTATATTGCTTGGGGGTTCAGGAACAGAAGGAAAGGTTGAGAAAAACTACTGCTCTTACAATCCCTGGATTATTTGTAATAGCTTCCTGTGTTTTGATCCTTTCCAGATGTGTTAGACTTTGACTTTGGTGATTTCCACCCAATGTGTCCCAAAGGGATCATAAAAGATCAACTTTTGGCATATCTGAGAGCACTTACCTGGGATAACGAAATTTATATTCTGTTGTATGTTTTGCATATGTTCAATCAGAAAATGGCAGTGAAACAATGCAACAATCAAGACTGCTGAAAAATTAAAAACACTTTTATAAAGTATTGAGAAACTGAAAGTTAAACCAAAAGCAGATGCAGAGCAATCGAAAAATAAAGTGAGGAGGAGAAAAACATATACTAGAAATACTATATTGCTCTGTATTAATTACTCTGCTCTAAAGGTAAGCTGTCAATAAAAAGTAAAATGCAAGCCAGGACATATATCCTATGCCTTGAATAGAGTGTGCATTTTAATGTGTCTTTTATTGTGAAAGTAAACCTAAAGAAACAAAAGCAAACAAGGAAAGATTTGAGAAAAAGTGGGAAATAAATTGTTAATTGTCAAATTATTGGTTGTTGGCTCTTAAAAGAGTTCCTAATTTGTCCATCTTTCACTAAAGTCAAGATACATGAGAAAATAAAAAGAAAGGAAACTGCACCTGTAAAAATTACTTTGAATTCTACTATTATAGAAATGACAACCTGTCATCAGTCTTTTGTAAATGTAGATTTTTAATTTGATCTGAACATATACCAGAACAAAAATGACATATTACTTTATAGTTAGATGATGAGACAAATGTGCCTATAGATGAGACAGATGTGTTTATTTTTGTTTTATAAAAGGACTTAGGTTTGAGGTTTATCTGTTCAAAACAGATAAAACAGCTTTCCCTGTGGGCTTATTTTAATATTGTAGTGGACAATTAACAAGGCATTTAACTTTTGAATCTAAAGCGAACAATTTCAGTAAAAAAAAAAAAACACCTAATAATTTAAAGGAAATTGAATAAAGTAAAGCATTACAAAAACACTATGACCACTACTAACTCCCTTCTGTCTTCCCCATTGACTTTGTGGGAAGTTGGCTGAAGTCACAAATTGTAATCATGGGCACGCTGCAAAGCTGAAACTCCAAGGATTGATTGTAGCTCCTATTCATTCAGCATAATCCTAAACTTGAATGGTTGGTGAATGAGTGGTCGTTAAACAATTACCACCTGTACCCATCCATTCTGATTTCTGGTATTATAGTCCTGCTTTTCAATCACTCTGGTACCAAAATGGAAAAGAAACCCAGAATGCTCTCATTGTGATTTTTTTAAAAATAAAATCAAGGTTTTGTCTTTATAGTCTATAACAATATAATAGAATTCCAATGATTCTTGTAATGTCTGTTTCTTGGCCCATCTTGAAGGGCTGAAACTTCCTAATGTTCCAGATTTCTGCAATTTTCATAGGACTTTCACTGCCTTTATTTGAACCCGATCCAACTACCATGCTTATTTGGATATTCAGAATTTCACACAGTATTTGAGATAGGATCTGACCAATGCAAAATTATACTGAAATTACTATATCCATGGATTTGGAAGCCTCCTCTCTATGGTTGCAGCCTAAAATTTCATGTGTTGTTTTTGCAGTCAAAACTATCAAACTGATTCATAGTTCTTTGCAGACCTCTCTAAGCAGTTTACAGAATCAGCCTATTGCCCCCAACAATTTGCATCCTCATTTTACCTGCCTTGGAAGGATGGAAGACTGAGTCAACCTTGAGCCTGGTGAGATTCAAACTGCCAAATTGCAGGCAGCTGGCAGCCAGCAGAAGTAGCCTGAAGTACAGCATTCTAACCACTGTACCACTATGGCTCATTAAAAGTATATATCTGTTAAATGTTCCATTTGGAGTAGTTGGTTTTAACCTATTTTAAATAGTTGATTCTGTATTTTAGCTGTATCTTCTAGGGCTACAGTCTCCAACCTTTTTGGCTCTGCGGACCGGCGGCAGTGCTGGCAGTGTTGGGGGCACTGGGAAGGGAGAGAAGAGATGGTTCTGCACTGATGGAATTTTGCGCACTCACCTCTTGCCCGCAGCTGTTCTACGGTATTAGTGACCCATCCAATCTTATGTTAACTGCTGATTTGATAAGCACTTTTTCTCCTTCCTCACTCATGTCATTCATTAAAGTGCTCAAAAATCCACAACTTTGTGGCAGCCCAGTTGATAGTCAATTTGATGAAGAACTGTTGATTATTCTTTCAATACAATGTTCAGGTTAGCTGTATATCTGTTTATCCTGCTATTCAGCTCGCCCTTAACAATCTTGCATTAAAAAAACATGTCATGGAAACTTTGTCTGGAACTTTTATAATCAAAATGCATTACAGCTACAACTTTACCACAACCTGTTGAGAAAATTATGAATGATATTGTTAGTCTACCAAACATGGCAATTGCAAAGTAGTTAGAAAATATTTTGTTGGAATGTAAGATTATGCCAACATCCAAGCAAACTGTTCAGGTTCACAGTTAGGTTTCTTTAAAACATTGGGTGTTCTGGGGAAAATATGTCTGATTTTACAGGCTCATTTCCGAGAAGCCTGACTGATATTACTATATACATCATCTCTGTAGGGATAAAGAAACTTCCTTTGAGACATTGCTCCAGAAGTTTGTTTTTATTTATTTTACAGTTTGTAACAAAAATAATAACTTGTTAAATTATGGAATTGGTCCAGAAACAGCAGTAAATGTTTTTTTCTACTAAAAGTTAGAGTTAGGGTTTTAAGTAACAACAGCAATCAAGTGTTGTTGTTTTTTTTGTCTACCCAGTAAACCACACTTCATGATAATAACTTTCTTTTTATTTCTTAAATGTTCCATAAAATGAATATTTACTAGCCTGAAGTAGTCCAAACTAATTGATGAAATACTTACCTTCTTAAAATTCACTTTTAGCCAGCCAAAGGATTTAATAATTATATTTATTATAAAAATATCTCCAGGTCTATTCTTAAGCAAAACTCCTTTAGGTTTTGAAACATCTGCTGGTGTTTCAGTTAGAAGAGGCACAACACATCAGCACATTCTCTTGCTTAAGATCTTTTTTTAAAAACGTTGGGGATTAGTACTGTATACAAATATATACTAGTAGTATCAATTCAGAAATTCTGTCTAGGCTTTAGATAGTTTAAGAGGTCTAGAAGTCAGCAGACATCTGGTTCATACAGGTAGTCCTCAACTTACAACCATTTGTTTAGCAATCATTCAAAGATACGACACTTTAAAAAATGACTTGTGATTGAACCATTGCAGCATCCCCATGGTCACAAGATCAGAAATCGGTCTCTTGGCAACTGGCATGCATTTACAATAGCTGCAGTGTCCCAGGGCATTGGATTGCCCATTGCAATCTGCCCAGCCGGCTTCAGACAAGCAAAATCAATGGGATAGGCTATTGACCGCTGCAATGATTTGCTTAGGTTTTTCATTTCAAATTTGAATATTCATTGAAATTGTTATGTTAAATCTCAGGTTTCTGTTGGGTTCTTGGTATGTCTTGAGCTTGGTTGCTTTTTTGCATACATTCATAGAGTGGAATTTACTTATTGTTTACATATAGTAGTTTGCCCTGCCAATCTTTATTGGGGATATAGTATCCTTGATTGTTCCTGACTAGGCTATTGTTTCTTTCCTTGCCAACCAGCCAAGTCCACTGTTGCATGCACCGATCATGTTACTGAGCCTGGGAATGAAACAACTTCAGGAAACAACAACTGAATTCAAAGAACATCAAGAATCCAACAGATCATCCCTGAGCTACATATATTCTGTGCCGTGGGGACCTTAAACTTTTTGTCTAACAAATGTTGCTAGTCAGAGCTCTGAGAAGCCTGCTTTTTGGATTAAATGTTTCCATTAAATGTTGCCAGGAGAGAATCTGACAAGTTGTAATTCAACACATTTGAAGGATGTCTGGTTGGAAAAACTATTATGATTTAAAGGTGCCTGGTGCAGCACTATTGATCTGGTTACTAGGTTCCTTGATTGAAAAAAAATGCAGAATATAAAGGGAGGGACACTTAGTTGTACAGTTTATTTGTTTAGAAGATTTATATGTCTGCCCATCTTAGAATCCAATTCTGGGGCAGTTTCTGATAATGAAAAGAAGAAACAAACAAAACCATAAAACAAACCTGGCACCTCTCCCATTCTCCTTGGATGACTCCAACAAAACCATGGAGAAGCTCCCAACTTACTCAGTTCTAGCTCCTGGGGGAAGAGCCAATACTTTACAAGTTTTGGAGGTTTTGGAGGGTTAAAAGATTGGAAGCCTGCTGGATCACTGCATAAAGGATGTACCACAGGACAGTGGCCATAATGGGAAAGATGCCCTTCCTAGATCCCATTGACTAAATGACATTTAATGGAAGGGACCTGGAGGACAGTCGCTGTATCTGACATGATGGGGCAGGCAGATAAGGAGAGGCAATCCCACAAATAACCTGGCCCCATCTATGTGGGGATTTACACATATTCAGCACCTGTAAATTGCAGTACACAGTGAGTGCAATAGTAAGCAAGACCAAAATCCATTCTGAATATTTCCAGGGATCCCTGAAATTTATATTGTTGGAAGGACAGCATTTTTTTTCATCTACTTACTTACAGTAAATGAATTTGTATGGCCATCAGCCCATAATACTTGCTCTGCATAGGTAATAAATTTAAAACTCAGTAAAAGAATGAAGAATAAAATAAAAATGTGCATAATGGCAGTCAAGGACAACAGCAATCACGACCATAGTACCCATAGGTCTTGTTAACTTCCCAATTCAACATCTGAGAAAACAGCCATGTTTTTAAGCCTTTCTTGAATGCCATATGGATCAGGCCATGTATGTCACTATGTACCATAGAATAAAGTTTTGTGTATTGCAAGGTCTTGTGAACTATGCAGATAATCCTCATTTATCAACCACACAAAGATTATACATTGAGGTTCACCTTCATATCATAGGATAGGTTACTTATGATAGGTTCTGACACTGTATAATGGTGATAGAGTAGATTATGATCCCAAGGCACTAGACAGTAAGCAAGAGATAAATATAATACTTGGTTGGATCATGTCTTGTGAATAAACAATAATGGAAATGATAAGGTCAGAACATGTAAACTAAAGAGAGCACATAGAAATTTAAGGCTAGGAACTCAGATTTTAAAACTGGCCATGGGTATTATGCCTAAAAATGGTGATGTTATTACACTTTCTAATACTGTTGTGGTCAGAGCTTTAAAATAAACTGCCTTCTATTAATCTTCAGCCCAAAATGTGTAGTTTGCTAATTTTGGAGGACTGTATCTTGAACCTGGATATTTATGTTGAATTCCAGCTTTGGCCCTAGCAAATTTGGATCAAAGATTCTCACAGATGTACGGGACTAGATCTTCTTGCTGAGTTGAAATTATAAAGAATCAGAGCTCCTAAAAACAAGTACCTTAGCAAAACTTAGTTTAAGCTCATAATTAAATAAAACCTGTTGCAGGCGAGACTAGAACAGTTCAACTCCTGCAAATGTTTTAGAAACACAGCAGGGGCCTTGAAAAAAGGCTGTTAAAGATTTCGATTAGATAATTTCCATGTGCTTTAGTGCCCTACAGTACCTGGGGAACTAATTCTGCCTCAGTAAACTTAATAGCTACTGATATATAATAGCTTCCTAATTAACAGGAGATAAAAGTATAACCTTTGTACACCTTTTAGGTTTTTCAGTGACCAACCTAATTGGTTCTCTCCAGGATCCAGAGGAATGGAAAGTAGGTCTAAAGTATTTAAAAGGCCTAACTTGCTGGGTTAACGGTTTCATTTATTTACCAGCAAGGTTTATGTTATTAATTCTCCTTTGAATAAAAATCAGCACTTTAAGAAAGCCGTAAGTAAGCTTTCCTTAACATGAAAGGTTTTTAAAGTTTGATGGTTCCAAGTAGAATTTATGTGGTAAAATGTAAAAACAGAAATAATTCACAGTCATTCCCTATTTTGACCACTAGGGGGAGAAAGGTTTGCAGTTTAAGTTCATAATCTTGAATCATCAATGCAATTTTTTTTAGCGAAAACTCAATTTTATTTTAGATGGATATAGAGTAATCAGGGCAGCAACTGTTGAGACAGATTTTTTAAAATGAAATTGTTCCAAATTTATGAATTTATGGCCTGCTTTTTCTCCTGACTGAATAATATATCTGCGTGACAGTCCCCTTCTAATCTGATACCAGGTTGATGAGCCTTCATTTTGATTCCCACATCTGTACTTTAAATTTGGAATCCAATGCATCACGTGAACTATTTGAATATACCCAAAATGGTAGTACCTTGTGCAGAAATTACTGTGAGCACAAATACTTTTTTGGTCACTTGTTGTATATAGGAACATAATTATTAAGAGGACAACCATTCATTAATGATGATCCCATGTGGCATTTTGAGACAAAGTTGAAGCAGCAACAATGCTGTTCTCCTATAAAATGGCAACCATGTCAGTCATGACCTGTGACAGTGCATCAATTTCTAAAGGGAAAGTTATTGTGAGGTTACAATATCCTACCATTTCTTTTACTCTCCCTGCTTTCTCTTCTGCTTTGTTTTTCCTTCTGTCCAGGTTGATATACCTGTATAAGTAGTTCTCCAATATCAACTGCAATGGAGCCTGGAATTTCCACTGTAAGTCATGATGGTTGTATGATGAGGCACCCATGTGACCGACTTGATTTTACATCATGTTTTTTTGCATCAGCTGTAAAGAAAACATGCCAAACATAAAGTGAACGGAGCGATTGCAAAGCAAGTCCTTTCATTCTTAAGGCCATTTTTTTTTGCTGGAAAACAAGCCTCAAACAATAGAAACTGGCAAAACAATCATTATAAATTGTGGTCATATGATCACAGAATGGAGTCACAGCTGTATTAGCTGACAAGCATCCAAAATGTGGCTTCCCAACAGCAGGGGGAGTGCCACCACCAGAATTTCAGAATGAGGTTGAAAGTACCTTTTTGAGGGTTTACCATAACTCAGAATGGTTGCTACCTATAAACACAGCTCTGAACTTCAGTTGCCCAGGATAATGGTAGAATTGGCTTAAAAATAATGGGTGCAGCTGGGTTCTTTTTATCAGTGTGCAACACATCTGGGGGGTAAAAAAGAGTATTCATTGTCCTGTCACACACCAGCCAGTATCTTTTGCTGTCCCTGCAGTCTCCCATTATTTTTATTTCAAAGAACGTGTGTAGTGGCCATAGGATGCCAGATACATTCTTGAAAATACAGATGGCATGGAGGTTGATGTTTGTATTGCAATACGGCAGCTTCCTAATGGTTATTGCTTTTAATTAATTAATTAATTTTAAAAGGGGAGGTGGGAAATTTATAAAGGGAGATTTGTTGCCATAATGCCTACCATTGAGATATTCTTTTTTGAAATCAGTTCAAAAAAGATCAACAGATAAACATAATATTGCTTTTCAAATAACAGCTGTTTTTTTCTCCATTTATTTTTGTACCTCATTTTGTATTTCCCTCTGTGGGAATGTGAGTAGAACTTGGCAAATCTGTCCACATTTCTCTGGGGAATAGGAGCCAGACATGGCAGTTCTTCACTTGAAGAGTTATCCAATCCCTCTCAAATTTAAGATCATGCTGAATTGAGTAGAATTTTATTTTCAGGTAGCCACTAGTTCTGGGTTCTTTTCTCTTTTTAAAGAACTCAGCATTCTACCCACCAATCCCTATTGTTTAAATCCTCTTCTTTGAATGAAAGGTAGAATGAAAGGTAATCCTTTTCCTGAAAAGGATTAAGAATTGATCAGGGAAAAATTAAAAAGAGGTTGTTTTTGCTATACTTGAAGCAAGAAATGGAGAAAATTTCCTTTTTCAGAGTTTTTAGGTCAGGAAAAATCCACAAATATGTTTTATGCTGATGGCTTTGGATTGAATGACCAAAGCCTTAAAATAATATTTTATAGGGCTGCTTCTACTGTCTGCAGGAATTACATTTTAAAACATAAAAGGAAGCCCAAAATGTTGACATTCCAAGTAACACAGTCAGCATGCTAGGACTGGTGGCAACTTTGAATGATCAGTTTCCACTGAACAAAGATGTAGTGAGTGTAGAATTTAAAATTCTAATTGTAGTTCCATTTTCTATCTTCATTATTTAGTAGAAGGAACAGCCAAGCACCATAGTAGTATAAGGTAAAAGATTATACTTTGCTCCAGGACTAGAGAGACCCCATTTGATCATGGAATTCATTGAGTAATTGTGAGGTTACCTCTCAGTCCAAATTATCCTACAAGTTTGTTGTCAGGGAAAAGTGAGAATACTTCCCTCTATATACGTAGCCTTAAGCTTTTAAAGAAAAGGTTAAAAACAAATGCAGCTCCGTTATCAATCCCAGACCTCCATGAAAATGATTGCTTATTGTTTTGAGTTAGATAGCAACAAGGATGAAAGGACTATCAGAGCTATTGATGAAAACTTACTTGAAATTCTGAATGACCTCTTTCCCCCGGATATGCTATAAATCAGAGGTCTCCAAATTTGGCAACTTTAAGACTTGTGGACTTCAACTAGTTGGCTGGAGAATTCTGGGAGTTGAAGTCTACAAATCTTTCCAAGTTTGGGGACCCCTGCTATAAATGTTGATTAAAATAGAACCCTGGAAGTTAACATGGCCCCAAAGATTATGATTCCAAAAATAGTTACAAACTAGATTTTCCATACATGACTTGAAAACTGAGGGGCTGAAGCCACCAGATCTTAAGACCTAACCCATCAAGCAATCTAAAGGAGATAAAGACAGTGGTACTATTCTATCAATTTGGTCCAGTTCTAGCAAACTGGTAGTAAAAAAGGTTTCTGTTTGGCTGAACCGGTAGTAAAAAAACAGCTACTGGTTTGGGCAAGCCAGTATTTCTTTTTTCTTTTTCCCTCCCGACGATCAGCTGTTCTGATGATCAGTTGTGCCGGGATCCCCCTCGCTGTCTTATTGCTTCACCCAGGAGGCTTCCCTGAGGCCCAGGAGGCCAAAAAAACAACAACAACAACAACGGGGGGCAGAGATGTGTGATAAGAAGAAGAAGAAGGAGGAGAAGATATGCCCACCCAGCCACATGGCCACACCCACCTATCCATGCCCACAGAACCGGAAGTAAAAATATTTGTATTCCACCTCTGAATGAAGATGATGTATTTCTGCTATCTTGCCAACTTTTACAGGAAGATTGGACTAAAGTAAGTGATTTCTTTGTAGTCCGCAATCACTAATTACTATTCATGAAAGAGGGTCATGATGGCACAGATACGTTTGTAAGGCTGCAAATGAGTAATTACACCCTCTTAGAATTTTTATGCACAATTCATGCAACACTTATGCAGATCCAGAATGTATTTATGCTGTGAAACAGTTATTGCTATAGCTCCTAAATTTGTGTCAACCATTTACAGACACAGATTTCCTTTTCAGTGTGTTGGGTCTTATTTACTAAGAGCCTTGTGGTCAGTGAAGCATAATTGCTGTGAAACAATTTGTATGTCACAGAAAATATGAACTGGTGTTAGACATTAACCATCCCAAACTATTAGAAAGAAAGGCATGGAGGTTTTATTCTCAGCCCCTTCATTTATTGTCTGGTATTTTTTCAATGGTGCCATCCCTGAAAGATAGAGACATTTCTTTATTCATGCATCTCAGTGAGTGGTAAATGAAGCATGCTTGCCCAACTTATTTCGGATGGAAATGAGTCTAATTAGTCCATCCAGCTAAAGAATAGTTGTTATATTCCAGAATGGAACAAATTTGCTATAGTTGATATGTTACAGCTATTCTATTGTTCTTCTGGAACCAGAAATCCCCTCTGTAGCAAGGTTTCATCAAGTGAAAATGACAAGAAAGTAAAATCAGCCTTATCACAAAAGCTGAAATCAGAAGAAAAGTTTGTTTGTGATGATTTCACATTAGTTGGAACTAAGTTGATGTTATAAATCCATTTTTATCTGAAGAAAATACAGAATCTGTCTTATGTTTTCGGGTCCTAGAGTTGCAAGAAACTTATTTGTGGCACTAAATTCAGCTTTGTGATTTTTACTTTTATTTATTGCTTTAGTTTTAGCTTGAGATTTTTTTTTTCCAAAGGTACTAATTCAGCTTTTTCAAAATGTGATTTCTTTCACAAGAGATGCTATTAACAGAAAAAACAATTTGGCAGGTGACGTGATAGTTGATTCCAAGGAAAACACAAATTTATGCTGAGTTACTTGGCATCTTTTGCATAAGTTTGTTTTTTTAGTCAGCTATTGCACTTATTTCTCAATTTCAGTGTCTCCCAACCACCCAACAAAACACAGATCAGATTTTTAAATGATTGGAATCATATCCCACAATGAATTTACATTCTTTGAGTGAACAATTCGGCCCATGACGCCAACCTCTGAGAGAGAATATTGTGGTCATGGTGTCTGAACAGTGCGGTAGCTATGGCTACCTATATAATTCTTCGCAATGGAAAAAAAAAGTGTGACAATGACATTAAATTTAATCAGGTTCCCCTTTTCGGTAGTTCCCACTGGGATGAGCCACTAGTGTCCTGCCTTAAATATTCAAAGCCTTCAAAGTTTGCAAGCGTTTTTATGCTAGGCCAATATCCTGCTACTAGAGAACAATGGATCTGTCATGTATTTCTCCTTTGAGCAGCCGTAAGTCTGGATTTCTCTAGTAGTGGGATATTATGATGGCTGCTTCAGCAATTGTCCTTATGCTAGCCTTCACTTAGGAAGAAGTGGAAGAAAAAGAATGGTCATTAAAAACCACTGGTAGCTAAAATATAAAATGTCTGTCTGTTTTTTGTTTTTGGAATTTAGATCAGGGACAGGTCTCTTTCTTTTTTATTCCCAAAGACAGAGCTTTATTTCCAGTCACAGTTCATCTGATATAAATGCACCAGTACAAAATATCATATGGTTCAATGCATTTGGAATGCAACCCAATGTATATTAGAGAAAAGGAGGCTGAGGTAAGTGTTTCTGCAAGCCAAAAGTGATGGATTCTTGAGGTTTCTCCTAAAGCTGACACTATATTGAACTGCTGACTGTGTTTTTTAAAAAGCTGCTCACATAACTCTTTTCAAAGCTGAGTGAGATCTCAAGCCTTTTTTTTTTCCTCCCAATATTATCCGTAGGAATGTGTTATAGCTCCCCTGTACATTCTGAACTTTCTGCCCGTGTGTGAGAAAATTTAGCGTTATAGCTGGTAACTCTATAAAGAGAAGCCATTCTAAACATAAAGGCAATTACGTTGTACTGATTCTACAAATCTCAGGCATGGTTAGAGCCCAACACGCAGTTGCCCTTTAACAAAGTATACAACTTTTATTTAAATTAGTAGGCTTAATTAAAATGTTGAATTAGTTAGTAATTAGGTCAGATCAAAACTTATTCATATTTAGAATATAAAACCCAGGAATTTGTACAGGCAAGAATGACTGTCTAGGTCAGGGGTGTCAAACTTGTGTCATTATGGCGGTGTCATGTGACATATCGTGACTTCTCCCCTTTTGCTAAACCAGGCATGGGCATGGCCAGCACATGACACATCCGGCTTGTGGGCTGTGAGTTTGACAGCTCTGTTCTAGGATTTCAGGTGAGAGATTTGCATTACATTCTACAACGATGAATATAATAAAATCGTCGATAACAGTCAACATAAAAAGTAAAGTTTAAGATTTGAAGATTCTAGAGTATCACTGGAAAAGGCAGACAAATTTATATATTTTAAACTTACAGAATTAACGATTTTTTTCTTTTGAAAACTCCTACTAGTAGTAATGGGTTTACACCCCCCCCCCACAAAAGGATCTAATTTGAAGTAAATAATTTTTAAAAAACTAGTGAAAGTGAAATTGATGTGTCGGGAGTAGCTATATATACATGCTTAATGAAATTTAAGGGCTTTCTTTTAGAAAAAATAATAAGTCGAGTATAATTTAAAGATGTGATTCCTGCCTGTATTCCGTATGGATTTGGACCTGGGATGGATTTACCACATGCTTCCTTGCAGCACATAAATGGCCTTTAAATCAAGTATCTGGGAAAGCACACCTGTGCTTGCTTACAATAGGCATTCTTGTCTTTCTTATCTCAATTGCTGAAACCTTCAAGGTAGTCTACTGATTGCACGTGCTGAAGGTACAAATGGGGGGCTAATATATTTTCTTTTCCTCCTCACTTATCGTATCTACTGGAATACACAGTGAAACTACTAGAGCAGAGCATATTGCTATGCAGGTAAAAGAAACACCTGGAATCCCTAACAGTCGCTTGGAAAATTTCTCACCTGAAATCCTAGACAGCCATTCCTAACCCAGGTTGGCCAGTCTGCCTCACCTCTACAAATTTTTGGGATTTGAACTTCCAGAATTATTGTTCACCTCCTGCCAGGCCATTATAGTCCCAAGACTAGGGCATTAGAACACCAGGCTGGGAAAGGGAGGTGCAAACAAATACAATGTTCATATTTCTTGACAGATTTCAAATATTAGTGATCATACCAAGAAGAGCATCCTTGACAATGCAACTATTAGTCTAAAGTCAAGTGCATTTAATAAACCTGTATATTTTGTCCCTGAATCTGTCAGTAATAAGACAAAATATATTAGCTAATATTCCCATTCATAACTTCATATTCAACAACAGGATGATTGCAACCAAATATTATTAAATGTTCTCTCAGAGAATCAATACAAAAGTGCTGTTGTATTAACCTTATTTTGAAATCAGAAGAGATGAATTACATACTCTTCAAAGCAATTTTCCAGTGATTTACAAGAATATGACATTTGCGCTTCTTATTTCAAAGGTTGTGCGAATAAGTAAGATCAATAATAATTTCATTCAATTCCTTCCATACCTTAGAAGAATTGGTTACTTGGCTTAGGAGTTGATTTCTCCATGGTGTTCTGAAAATATGAGGAATCAAGTAGGAAAAAATTGGCTAAGGCTGCAGTACTCCATATATTGACTTGAAAGTGTATGTCAATGAACACAAATGTTTTGAACAGAGCTACAAGCTACAATTAGCAATATGGGGTCATTAGAATTCTTTTATTGGCCAAGTGTGATTGGACACACAAGGAATTTGTCTTGGTGCAAATGCTTTCAGTATACATAAAAGAAAAGATACATTTGTCAAGAGTCAAGAATCATGCGGTACAGCACTTAATGATAGTCATAGGGTACAATAAGCAATAAAATCATACTAGGAAACAGTCAATATAAATCGTAAGGATATAAGCACCAAAGTTACAGTCATATAGTCACAAAATGGGAGGGGATGGGCGATAAGGAGTGATGAGATTATAAAAGGCACATGCTGTGTTTATGTATAACACATTGAACAGCTAACTAGTCAACCATTTTAAAGCCTAGAATACACAAACCCAGTCAAAATCATTGTTAAGCTAAGTCAACTGATCTCATAGTAGACCAGCTCATGGATAAATGTATTGTGTGAACACAACCTCTGTAATTTCAGAATGATGATAGAATTAGAAATGACATTCAGTTTAACTAAGCATAACAAAGCCAAAACTACACCAGTTTGTTCCTGAATATTTGGCATATAAAGATCAGAATAATCGGTGGAATTGTTACTTTAGCCAATGATATTAATATCATTTAAATTAAATGGCCTTAGAAACCTTTCAAGACATTATGTACATTTTATGAGATAATAGGTAGATAATGTAACAAATCTCCTGTCTTGAAATTATTGACAGTCAGCACCATTCCCGGTCTTAGCATTTAATTGGAAGTTCGTTCTTATTTTTAAAGCAGATATTTATCTAAATATCGTAGTATTGACCTTGGCCTAAAACTTTGGCAATAAATCAAATAATTGACAGTTTGATGCTTTTTAGTGTATCAAAATCTGTTTTTTGAGGCATCCTATACCATTTTCTTTTCCCTATTGGAAAGGCCAGTGTCAGAGAGGTTTGGTATCCTTCATGGAGCTCTCTAGCTGGTTTTGCTGGACTAAGCTCATTTTATTTCCATGTGGCCCCTTGATCATGAATAAATTCAGGGATAATCTCTGGATATATGCAAAATTGTAATAACCTCCTCCTCTCCATTCTCACAAAAGTTCTGACAGGTTGATGGGTTCCTTTTAGGTTCTTTATATCCTTAGAACCTTACTTTTCTGCCTGCCTGATTTGTGTTTATAGCTATCCACAACAGCATGCCATGCATAGGTATTAGGAGTAGGAATATTAATAACAAGTCACTAGTTGAGCCATCTCCTGCGGCTCCCAGGCCTGTTGGTATAACCAGGTCTTGGGGGACCTTCAAAAGCTCAGGCATGATAAGGCCAATCCTATTTCTGGGGAGAGAAGATTCCACTATGCTGGGGTTTGAAAGACACTCTTCTATTTATTTGACCAACAAGGTTATGGCCAAGTTTTGCTGGCTGAGGAATTCTGAGAGTTAAAGTGCACAAGTCTTAAAGTTGCCAAGGTTGGAGACCCTTTCTCTATAAAACCTAGACCCACAAAGAAGACCATAGGGCAGATGTGGACTCAAGCTTTGTTGCTTCTGATCTCAAAGAGTACATCCAATATGTTCATTTTGTTATAAGCAACAACATTGGTAAAATGATGTTTTAATGCAAAGCATGCCTTGATGTTTGCTTTCAGTTTTGCTCTCTTTTGAGATTCTATTCTATGGATGAATCAGAGGCAATTCTAGGTAGCAAGGTAGCTAGATCAGATCTTCAGAAATGTTTCTGTCCTTGAGGGTCAAGTTCAAATATTTTCTGTAGTCTGAAGATTTGAAGCTTAGTTCACTTATTCTCCTATGATTTGTCAATCCCATATGGCTCCAGTCATTCTCCTTGAGTGTCAAGAAAGAAAACCTAACAGCTCTGGATACAGGATGACACATAGGTCAGACTTCCAAGGTACTTTTTTAAAGGCAGCTGGATTTTCTTGGTTTTTTCTCCCTTGAAAACGTTTCACTTCTCATACAGGAAGATTCTACAGTTCTCTGAAGTTCTCTGAAGCTTCTTGAATGAGAAGTGAACCATTTTCAAGGAAAAAAAAAAAAAAAAATCCAGGTGTCTTTTGAAAAGCACCTTTTGGGACAACCATGACATGGATAATTGAGAATCTCCATTGAGAGCTTGTGAGACAAACAAGCTTCTGTATCTTTTCTCGTTCACAGTTTTAGGAAACTGAGCAATTCCATCTCTCTATCGTTCAGGGTTTTAACTTGAAAACTAAGTTTATCATTTCAGAGCAGATTCTCAGCTTCAGTCCAGTCAGCTCCCTCATCTGTTGATAAATGCATGAAGAAGGATGTCAGAACAAAGATTCTATTGAGTTATAGAAGAGAAATAACTGAAATATCTTGTACTTTCCACCTATATTCCAAGCAATATTAAATTACTTAGGTAATTTAAATGAGTAAATATTTTAGTAATTTAAATGTAGTGAATATTTTAAATGAGATAATGCAAATGTTCCTTGAAATATTGTTCCACTCCAAATTAAAATTTCCTAAAGAACAGGATTGGATCCTTTCTTTCCTAGTAAAAGTATCTGTAATTTTTTTTTTTTGATCACAGAGAACATGTCTTAGGATGTAGACAGTTGAAATGTTTAAGTTGAATTCAACAGTGAGTATTCCTATGAAAGTGTATAGGATTGCAGCCTTAGGCAACTTCTGTTGTTCCAGTTTATAAACTCATGACAAGTGGAATTTCCTCACTATCACTTCCAAGCAACAGTAGCACTTCTATGTCATCTCTCTGTGCTTGCTCCATTGTTTCTTCAGAATGAGTTATCCATTGTGAGAACAGAGGATATTACATTATGGCACTAGACTCAGAATTGAAAACAGAGGATAAGTCTTCTGAGGGTGATTCCAAAAGGTAAGGAAACAAATAAAAAAACAAACAGCATGAAGTTATAAAGGAGAAAGCCCACTGAGAGTCACAGAATTACTACACTAATAGTGTAGTAGAGACTTAAGTTGTAAATGCAAATCCTCCAGAGCTTTTCTTTACTCTTTACTTACTGAATGCCTTTAACATATTTTATACTGTATATAAAGTAGTCTTTCCTCACCTACATTGTATTGCCCCACTTAAAGCAGTGTTCTCCCCCACCTTCCACTTCTGAAACTAAGAGAACGATTGTCTTGGTGGACCAGTAGCCATGGTTGCAGACACTTGATCTGTTTATTCCACCTGAAAATCTCTGACCTCTGTATTACCTGTGTAAGAAGAATAATAGGAGCAGTAGAAATACATTGACACAAGATTCTCCCTTTACTTGCAAGACAGCTCTAGACATGGGAAATTTGAATTAGAATGGGCAAGCATGCCCTTTGGGATCCAACTACAGTTCCTTCTGGTTTCCTCATTTCAAAGACAACTGGTTCCTCCACCCCATCCCTGCTCAGGCTTTCACTGCTGGAGACCAGAGTTGTCAGTTATATCCGCTTGGTCATTTACACTTATGCCACTTCCTCTCTTTTACAAGAAGGAGAAAACCGCTCTCTTTTTATCTGGCATTGTGTTTTCTCTTGGGCAGGCAAAGTTCATGCACATACTAAAACCACCTGAATTCTGCCTTTGTAGAATCTGACAAATGAGCAAAAGTTCATGTGCTGGGGCCGGAAGATCATATGCTTTATTTGTCACCTGATGAGACTATCATTGATTGTCACCCTGATGGGAAATGGTGACAGGGGTTTTTCTTGCCACGAAGGTCTTGCGAGTAAGGAAAGTCGATTCCAGAAGAACTCAGTCATTCCAAATCGAGTTTATACTGCTAATTCATAGCTTATTATTACTGTGCAAACATGTACAGGTTGGTGAAACCTTGGTTTAAAAAATATAAATATATATAATATACTGTAGCCAGACAAAGTTTACAAGTAGACCTCATATTACGACACAATTGAGCCCAAAATTCCCATTGCTAAGCTGTTAAATGAATTATGCCTCATTTTACACCTTTTTTGCCATGGTTGTTAAGTGAATCATGTGGTCATTAAGCAAATCTGGTTTCCTCATTGACTCTGCTTGTTGGAACCCAGCTGGGAAAGTTACAAACAGAATCACATTAGACATTATCACAAGGAAAGGAAAGGAAAGGAAAGGAAAGGAAAGGAAAGGAAAGGAAAGGAAAGGAAAGGAAAGGAAAGGAAAGGAAAGGAAAGGAAAGGAAAGGAAA
>BLBF01000026.1:26504506-26557788 GCA_015471245.1 Laticauda colubrina
AAGGAAAGGAAAGGAAAGGAAAGGAAAGGAAAGGAAAGGAAAGGAAAAGAGGAGTCGGAGTTGGAGTTTTATGAAGTCTGGGAATGTTTTATATATATGGTTAAAAAAAGGAATAAGATTTGATATGAAATAGAATTGTAAATAAAATGAAATAGAATTGTAAATAAAATTTATGTTATTGTAATGCTTGGCACAGAACTGTTAAAATGTATTTTGAAAATAAATAACATTAAAAAAAAGACACTACCACAATGCAATGGTCATAAATACATGCCAACTGTCTGAAATGGAATAGGGCGGGAGTATCAAAGTCACGTTGACATATTGTCACGTGATGTATTGGGTGGGCGTGGCCAGCGCGTGACATCTCTGGCCCGGGGCCCATGAGTTGGACACCCCTGATATAGGGTTTCTTGCCAGAGCAGGGGTTTGGACTAGAAGATTGCCAAGAACCCTCCCATCTCTGTCATTCTATTCTCTTGTCAAATGCCTGAACTTTGATCACATGACCATGGGGATGTTGCAGTGATTGTAAGTATGGGGAAAAAAGTCATAAGTTATGTTTTTAATCAAACAATCACTAAATGCGTTGGTGTAAGTCATGGAGTAACTGTATTATGGCTTAGCATCAAACTACACCATGCTGAACCATAACAACCCCACCCCATTTCAGCCTAGTCTAGGAAATTGCAAATTTCTCCAAAGTATTCCGATAGTCCTCAGTTAAATATGGCAACTACAGTTTTATTGCTTCTCATTTGTTAAACCCTACATATTGCCATGAATTAATAAAAGGCATTAGAAAGGCATACCTATAAATAATGGAAGACACAATACTATTTTATTGGAGAAAATTTGATGAAATGTGTTCTGGGAAATAGCATATTGTCCATCTGAAAAAACATTAATATTTGTATTACAGTATTACTTGTTAGTAAACATTTTTTTTATTATAGAATGTTCTCATATATACACAAACATGTATAGGTGATAAAATGAGACCAAATGCATGATATTGTTACATTATATTTTGATTTTAAAAGGTGATATTTAATTTACTGGCAGGGATTAAATGAAGAAAAGAAGATTTATTTTGGAAATAAAAAGCAAAATAATTCTATTCTACTGCTTTGGAAACAGAATGACATACTGCTCCTTGTTCATTAGTTAGAGTTAAGTACAGTAATTGCAAATCATGCAAAATCTGATTCAGATCACAAGTTTCTTCATCTTTCTTTACTATACTTACTACATATTTATACCATTATATCAAGGATCTGCAGCAGTATTAAATAAAATTCAAATTTCAAAATTTGAATCTGATTTTGTTTGGCTATTCCAATGAAATTGTGAAATCAATCAAGTCATATTTCAGAATCAGTAGAGCTGTTTTTGTACATGTGCAGAAATATCTGAAAATATCCAATTTAATTTTAATTGGCTTTCTGAAATGATTTAATTGTCTCTGAATTGCATCTCTGAACTGAATTTTTACACAGCCCTAATATAAAAAAAGAGTTGTGATGTAACAGGTAAGAAAATGGTATCTTCTGACTTTGGATTTTTTTTTTTAAAAAGTAAGCTATGAAGAAGTTAGAATAAAGAGATGCTGAATAACTGCAAAAGAGAAAATGATAAAATCGGAGCAAGTATATAAATCTTGTCTTTGAATAAGCAAAATCTTTTTTCACCTTTTATGGTTGAACATAGACACAGGAAAAGTTATATGAGCATAACTGAGCTTTTATTTTTTTAAAGTAAACTGCTTGGATTCAAAAGATGCAATTGTTTTGGCTGTCTGTATGTCTTAAACCATCACGTTATCACATTTGCACTACATGCAAAATACTATTGGAGTAGGTAAAATATATTTCAGATAATAAAGCCAATAAAATTATGGCTACATAAAACCCATGGTTGGCAGAACCAGTGGAAAATCTCCTATGCGCTAATTTGGAAACAGTAATAAACTGGCAGAACCCAATTCTATGTTCCAATAAAAACTGCTTGAAGTTCTAGTTTTCTAATTTTTAAAGAAAAGTCTAGCACACTTTGAAAACATGCATAATAAATAAGTCTTATGCTCCTCTGGAAAAACACAAAATCCATCTATGGTATGTAAGAAGCTCCTGTAATATGTATTTAGGCATTACACAGGAAGAGTCTTCTGAGTGAGCTAACTATCTGGTCACCTTGCCCAAGAAAAATGGCCATGGAGATCAGCGCCCAGGAACAGAACACATACAACAGTCTAGATCAGGGCTATCAAACTCGATTTCATTGAGGGCTGCATCAGGGTTGTGTTTGACTTTAGGGTGTGTGTGGCTGGGGGACATGACCAACTCGATATCACTCATAACGGGGGCACCTTTGGTGGCCCAAGTGCTCTGCCAGTGAAAATGGGCTCCTTAGTTCTGTTTTTGGCTGCAGCAGTCTCCTGCAACCATCTGCCAGCAAAAACAGAGCTCGGGAGGGCCAGGAGGCCATTGCAGCCAAACGGAGCTCAGGAGCCTGTTTTCACTGGCAGAGGCACCATGGGCCAGCCCTTCACTGTTTCTAGGGCGGCCCTGCGGTCCAGATCTAAGCACCCCATGGTCCTTGAGTTTGACACCCCTGGTCTAGATTAACAAAAAGAAGTTAGGCAAGAGGTTGAGCATATCCTACCAGGATCATTTATGAGACATCACAAATTGTTCATATGGAAAATCATCAGAAAAAGAAGGAAGTAATATTTTAAAACTCCAACAGCTACAGATGAATTTAAGCTGTCTTCAAAATGGGGTGAAGATGAGATAAAGGTAATGATATGAAGATAAGAACACGCCCTTTGTAAACGGTGAAGATCAGCCCTCATTTATGCTGTTCTGGCTAACAAAAGAGATTGTCTTCAGCAGTGGTGATGACACTATTCTGATGATGATGTTTGGATAATGAATAGTCAATATTTCCAGAGGGAGGAGCTGGCGTCACGACGATATGGCATGCGATCTTGGAGGTCTGCCAATATCTTTGCTCCTGGACAGTCCAAACAGATCTAAACCATCCCAAAGAGATGGTGAATGTAAGGAGTGCATCCTGTCGATCCCAGGTATTCCGCAAAGTCCCTGGTAGATCCAGGAGAAGCTCTTTGCCAGCGGCAAAGAGGCAGCCATTAAAACTGTTGAAGTTGGGACAGCTCTGAAATGGAAGAGGATAGGAAGAGAAAGTAGAGAAGTTTTTCTTTACTTTGAGATTTAAAAGGAAACCCTTTTAGGAAAAGAAAAAGCACCTTCTTTAAATAGATCACCTATTCAGGAAAAGAAATAATCTGTAAAATTTCAGACAGAAGTAACTAAAGCCCATGTCACACTGAACCAACGGATGCAAAGAGGATGTAAAACGAACAAAAAAGCTTGCCATCCGTTGGAAAATGCGATGTACTCACTGCCTCCGTTTTGCTTCCTCTCTATCCGTCCAGCATCCGTTGATTGATGTTTCATCTGCTCCAAAAGTTTTGGGCTGCCCAAAACTTTTGCGTGGAAAATGTATCCAGTTCATCCGTTCTGCATCCGCTACGCATCCGCTACGCATCCGCTACGCATCCGTTACGCATCCGTTATGAATCTGTTACGCATCCGCTATATACGCTAGGCATCCGCTGCGCATCTGCGCAACTCGCATCCGCTCGGACGCAGGGAGGAATTGGAACGGACGCAGAATGGATGCAGAACGGAAGCCTAGTGGATGCAGCATGGAAACAAAGCGTTTAAAAAAGAAAAAACGTTCGCAGAGGGGACCTATCTCGGATATTAAGGATGTCTACAGGATGCCTAGAGGATGCCCAGAGGATGCCTAGCGGAAAACCTATATTTCCTATAAAAAGGGGGAGCAACTCATCTGCATCTCACTTTCAGAACAGCAGCCCAGCGGTGCAGACATCTGCAGCCTTCGTTTGGCTCTTCCTCTTCCACAGCATCCAGTCATGTCCACCGTGGATTGTAACAAAGTCCTTTCGGCAGCCACCATCGTTCTGCAACAGTGCAAAGCCATCTGCAGGCTCTGTGAACACTACTGCGAGAAGAAAAAGAGGCAGCCAAAAAGAGTCTGGGTCCGAAGATGGTTCGCCAGAAGAGCAGAGGACGAACTGTACAACAAGCTGATGGTGGAGCTCAGGAACGAAGACACTCAGGCATTCCAGAACTTCATGAGGATGCCTCCAGCCATGTTTGACGAAGTTGTGCAGCGCCTGACACCCAGGTTGACCAAGCAGAGCACCACCTTCCGGGCCAGCCTGGAACCTGGGCTCAAGGTGGCACTCACTCTGCGCCACCTGGCCTCAGGGACCACCCACAGGAGCATGCAGTATGGCTGGAGGGTGCCATCCAACACCATCAGCATTGTGGTCAGAGAAGTGGTACAGGCCATCATCGAAGAATACAAGGAGGAGCTCCTCCAGTACCCCTCCACTGAAGAAGGATGGAAGAAAGTTGCAGAGCAGTGGTATCAGAAGTGGATGGCAAGCACGTGGCCTGCAAAGCTCCAGCCAAGTCAGGGTCCACTTATTTCAACTCCAAGGGCTTCTTCAGCATCATCCTCTTTGCCATGGTCGATGCTGAATACAAGTCCAGGTACATCGATGCTTCAGGCAACGGCTCATCTTCAGATGCCCAGGTATACAACGCCAGTCACCTCAAGGAGGAGCTGGAACGCAACCTCATCATGGGCTTCCCAGATCCAAAACCCCTGCCCAACGACACACAAAATGTGCCCTACTTCATCGTGGAGGATGACGCCTTCTCCCTCACAACCTACCTCATGAAGCCCTACACCTCCAGACTCCTCACCCGTGAAGAGAGGATTTTCAACTACAGGCTGTTCAGGGCAAGGCGGGTGGTGGAGAACGCCTTTGGCATCCTGGCCAACAGGTTCCAGGTACTTCTCACCACCATGCAGCATCACCCAGGGACTGTGAGGAACATCGTGGAAGCTTGCTGCATCCTGCACAATCTCATGCGCACCCGCTACCCAGTGTTGCAGAACAGGCTCGTGGACCTCCAACAAGGCAATGGGGACATGGAGCCTGGGGAATGGAGGCAAGGGCGAAACCTGATCGACACTGAGGATGTGCAAGGCCCCAACAGAGCCTCACATGAAGCGAAGAAGCAGCGCAACCTCCTGAAACACTGGTGCAACTCCCCAGCTGGAGCAGTGGAGTGGCAAGACAGGATGGTAGATGCTTAATGGATGCTTCCTTCAGCCTGTCTCATCACACGGATGACATTGGGCCATGTATGTTTGGTTGGCCTACAATGAACAGGGCGTTTAATAAAGAGTTGTGTTTATGTTGACATGTGTGGATAATTATTACATTATTATTGATAATAAAGGGCCATAGGTGTGGCACCTGGGAGGGTGGACCATACAGTCCCACTATGCTTGCACTGGAGGTTTATCTATCCCACTGCTATCCTAACCCATCCCACAGCTATTACCCATCCCACAGGTATCCTAACCCACCCCACTGCTATCCTTACCCATCCCACAAGCATGCAAAGGCTTAAACCATTTCTAAAAGTTTCCACCAAGACTTTATTAAAAGAAACAAATGAAGCAAGTGTGTGAATCATAAATAGACTTTATTAACAACAAGGTATGAAACAAAAATCAATCTCTGGCACTCCTCTTGGTCGCTCAGTCTCAGGGGTGAAGGGTCCAGGTGCTGTGGATGTGGCTGGTGCTGGAGTGCTTTTCATCAGCTCCTCCAGAAGCAGAAGCAGCAGAAGCACCAGCCCCAGAAGAGTGAGCCTGTGCTGAAGAAGCCCTAGCAGAACCAGAGTGAGGGCCAGGGGGCGGGATGGTAGCCCTGTCCCCCTTGCAAGGGCTGGCAGCAGATTGCTGAGGTTTGCTGTGCTTCAGCATGGTTGTGGGGTTGCTGGCTGGCAGGGAGGCTGGCAGGAACCAAGGCTGGCAGCAAGGCTGGCAGGGAGGCTGGCACCAAGGCTGGCAGGCAGGCAGACAGCAAGGCTGGCAGGCAGGCTGGCAGGCAGGCTGGCAGGCAGGCTGGCACCAAGGCTGGCACCAAGGCTGGCACCAAGGCTTGAAGGCAGGGCAGGCAAGGCAGCCAATCCGTCCGGCAGCAGGTCTTTCCTCTGAATGGCGACCTGCTTCCGAGCTGCTTCCGTTATATCCACGGGGCTGACACAATGCATCCTCCCCGCATGCGCAATTAACGCCAGGCATCCATTAGGCTTCTACTGTACATCTGCTGTGCATCTGCTGTGCGTCCGTTTTATCCGTTCCGCGTCCGCTCTGCATCCGCTCTTTCCGTTCCACGTCCGCTTTACTGAGATCCCCCGGAAGCCTAGCGGATGTGCCATCCACTCCCATCCGCTTCCATCTGCTAAGCTTCCGTTCCGCATCCGCTTTCCATCTGCCCTGCATCCTCCCCGCGTCCGTGTTATCCACTCCGGTTATGCAAAATTTTGCCCCTTTTGAGAGCGGAAAACAACGTATGGAACATTTTGCTCGTCCATTGTGTCCTTTTTGCATCCATTGGGCAGTGTGACATGGGCTTAAGCGGCGATTTTAAATGGGAAGTCAAATTAATTTTCTCTCTTTTTTTTGCTGGTCTCTTTCTATACGATTTTTCACTTTGAACTGGACTGGTCTTTTTTTCTATCTTATTTTTCATTTTTGTTTCTTCTCCTTTTTTGTCTTTACAATATTTTAAGCTAGAGATCCCCTTCTAGCCTTTTTTTCCCCTCTCTAAACCCTTTTTCCTTTTTAATTAATTTTTTTTGTAACAATCTGTTTGGAAAAGGAGGGGGAAAGTGAAAACAGAGGAACTTTGTAACACTGCCAACTAGAGGTTTAGAAATATTGTTTCTTTTTTTCTCTTTCAACCAGTCAAAGCTGAGAAAGAATTCAGACTTCTTTTCAAGGACTTTGAGCCTGTCTGATAAGGTAGAGGGAAGAGCATGGGAGAGTGTTATTGCAGGTGCTCTTCTAGGTTTCTATCAGTAGCTGGAGTCTGGTGTTGAAGTATATAGAAAAAAGATGATAAGATTCTAAAGAAGAGAGCTATAAAAATTAACAAAAGCCTTGGATAACTAAATAGGTGCAGTTCTTTCTTTTTCTCTTTTTAAAGTTGGACTATTCCTCACAACCCCTCCTTATCAGCTTATTATTTGTAATAGTTATTTGGATCTCTGGACTTTTGGAACTTGCTTTTGTCTTTATTTTTGCTTTTGGAGCCTAATTTTTACTTTTGCATTTTATTTTAAAGGAAAGGTCTTAGTATTAATGTTTCCCCTTTTTTTTAAGGGAGTAGGCTTTTTCTTTTTTTCTCTCTCCCTCTCCTGCATTTTTTTTTAATCTATACTCCATATTGGTGGGGTTTTTTTGGTGTGGCTTCCTTTTTTTTTTGTATACTTTTTTATATCTGAGACTTTTTAATTGGATTAAGGTTTTGAAGAACCTGAAGAAATTCCTTTTTATTTTTAGTATTTTACTTTTTATTTTTCTGCCTTCTACAAGATTTAACACCTTTTTCCTTTCTCTGTTTATGGTCTTTTTTTCTTCCTTTTCTGAGCTTTTACTGCTTTTTAACTAATCAATTGGATTAAGGTATATAAGAACCTGAAGAAATCTTTTTTTTTTTTCCGATCTTGCTTTTTCCCCCCATTATTTTTACTTGGATTTACAATTGGCTATTTCATGGATGGATTAAGGTCTAGAAGAACTGAAGATTTTGAATTGTCCAAAATGAGCAGAAACGAACAGCGGCTGATTCTTCAATTCCTACTTCTTTCTCTTCACCATTTGGAGGACAACGCTCAATACATACGATGTTACAGCAGGAAAAATAACAGGAAAAGGTGACGTTGCAGATGATAATGTAAGGAATTCAAAGCATACAAGCAAGAACAGTGAATATTGAATGGAAAATAGAAAAAATGATGAAAAGGTGGAGAATATTCAACAAATGATGATGAAGTATGATGACAAATTCAAAAAAATTGAAGAAAAATATAAACAAAGAGATAAGAAGATTGGAGATATTAACATTATAGATATTGATATTGATATGAACAGTGGTTGAACAAGATAAAAGTGGGATGCTGAGATGGGAGATGGATAGATTAGAATTTTATCTCAGATTTCAAAACATAGAGGAAGAAAAGGGACAAAACTTAGCTGAGATAATGATAGAAATTTTGGCTGAAGCTCTGGAAATAACCATAGAGAAGATTATGGATGGAATAGATGAGGTTTTTCGAGTCTTCACAAGATATGCAATGAGAAATAGCTTACCAAGAGAAGTTCACATCAAGAAAGCCATTAAAACGTAAATATTGCAAGTGGCAAGAGAGAAAACATTGAAATACAAAGATAGGAGATTGTGGTCTTGAAACAAGTACCCAGAAAAGTGAGAGAAATGAGAAGAGAATACCGATTCCTGACTAAAAACTAGTTAAAAAGAGGTGAATTATAGATGGCTGATTCCAGATGTTCACTTGACAAGAACAGAGACACAAAATTGACTCAATTGAGAAAGTTGAATCATTTTATACTGAATACTTTGGAGGGAGGGAGGAGGAGACAGAAAAAGAAATGTCACTAATTGAATTCCAAGAGGATTGCCAAATAGCAACTGAAAAAGAAGAAGATGCAGTAGGCGGAAAGGTGGAAGTTAAGGAACAACATGAACCAAGATCTACAAGAGCTGCTAAACCTATTTATAAAGTATAAACATGGAAGAGAAAAAACTGACTACAATTAATATAAATGGACTTAATTCAGCTGTGAAAAGAAGGAAAACTTTCCATAAATTAGAGAAATTAAAATTTGATATAATCTGCCTACAAGAAGTACATATCAAAAAGCAACATGAACAACTGTTGATACAGCCAAAGTTAGGGAAAATATTTACTTCTTTGACACAATGCAAGAAAAGAGGAGTGATTTTATACATTAAAGATATTATCCCATTGAAATTGATCGATACATATGATGATGGAAGAGTATTAATGGTGGAAATAATGGACAATAATATGAAAACACTCCTGATTGCAATATATACCCCGAATGACAATCAAGAAGAATTCTGTAGAAAACTACATATGAAAATAACTGAACTGGACTATACTAATATTGTTATGATGGGAGACTTCAATGGAATTGTAGACAATAAATTGTACTATACAACACAAAAAACAACAAAGCAAAACAGAAAGACTCTCCCTAAATCCTTTTTTAAAATGACATATGAATTAAACCTAAAAGATGCATGGAGAGAAAGAAACGCTAAGACTAAACAATAGACTTTTTATTCAAACAGACATTTATAATGGTCCAGAATAGATATGATATGGATGTCAACAGAATTGTTAGCCAATATGCAACAAATAAATATTGAAACAAGTATTTGGGCAGATCATAATCCAATGACAGTAAAATGGAAAGGACAAAGAAGAAGATCTAGATGGACGTTAAATAATACTATATTAAAAGAAAAAAACTTCATACAGAGGATGGAAAAAGAACTGGCTTTTTAAAAAAAGAAAATAAAAAAGAAGACCCATCAACGTAGAATGTATGGGATACAATGAAGGCATATGCCAGAGGCTTAATAATAGACTATACAGGGAAAAGAAATATCACAAAAAGACTAGCCTCTAAGACATTAGTGGATGAGTATAAAGAACTTGAAAAAGAGTCACAGAAAATGCAACAGAAAAAGGACATTAAGTTAAAAATTGATATAACCAAACATAAAATGGGTCTAATAGAAAAAGAAGAACTAGCACAGAAAATTAGAAGCACTAAACAGAACTACTTTGAAGATGCAAATAAACCAGGTAGATGGTTAGCATATAAATTGAGAAAGGAGAAAGAATCAAGGAAAATATTGCAATTAATAGACAACCAAGGCTAAGTTTGCTGTGGAAGTAAAGAGTAGAAGGAAATTATATGAGACTATTATGGGAAACTATACACACAAGAGAATATTGATGATGAAAAAGTTAAACAGGATTTACAGAATGCAAACCTACCCCAGATACCTAAAGAGACTGAAATAATGTTAGAAAGCAATAAAAAGATGATGGAGTTAACTGAAGCACTTAAGAAGCAAAACAATGGAATGGCACCAGGTCCAATGGGACTTCTGGCAGAATTTTATAAAACAGTACAAGAATCGTTGAACCTTCCATTGCTAGAAGTTATGAATAAAGTTATGTTAAAGAAGAGGATACTTTCATCATGGTCAGAAGCTTATATTACACTTATCCCAAAAGAGAAGGCCCACCCATTACAAATCAAGAATTACAGACCTATTTCCCTACTAAATGCAGATTATAAATTTTTTGCTTCAATATTGTCAGAAAAACTTAAAAAATACTTAAATAATTTTATTCACCCTGACCAAAATGGATTTCTGCCAAAGAGACAAATTAAAGACAATATGAGAGTAATTTTGGACACTTTGGAATACTACGAGGCACACCCTGAAAAACAAATGGCTTTGGTATTCTTAAATGCACAGAAGGCATTTGACAATGTGAATTGGCAATTCATGTTATCACAGCTGGAAAAGATGGGTTTGGGTAAAAAATTCATCCAAGCAATAGAAGCTATATATCATAAGCAAACAACAACGGTAATGACAGAGGGAGAATTAACTGACTCTTTTGATATAAGAAAAGGAACAAGACAAGGGTGCCCACTGTCACCTTTGTTGTTTGTGTTAACCTAAGTGCTAAACAGAAATATTAGAGAAGAAAAGGATATAAAAGGGATGAAAATTAAAAAAGAAGAATTTAAATTGCAAGCATTTGCAGATGATCTGGTTTTCATCTTAGAAGAACCACAAGAAACAGCATTAAAATTGATAGAAAAGATAGAGGTATATGGGAAGGTGGTTGATTTGAAAATAAATAAAGACAAAACAAAGATTTCGACAAAGAATATGTTATCAAGACAAAAGGAAGAACTGGCGGATGTATTAAAAATCCAGCTCACAAATAAGATCAAGTACTTGGGGATACATTTGACAGCAAAATGTAGTACACTAAAATAGAATAATTATATCAAACTTAAGCAGCAGATAGCGCGAGATTTGGCGAAATGGGAATATTTACAACTGTCATTAATAGGGAGAATATCAACAATCAAGATAAATATATTACCCAGAATTTTATATTTGTTCCAAACAATTCCAATTAGGCTTGGAAAAGATTATTTTGAAGATTTAAATAAAATTGTATTGAAATATATATGGCAAGGTAAGAAAGCGAGAATAAAATAAAAACTTTTGCAAGATGCTAAAATAAGAGGAGGATTTGGTTTGCCTAATTGGAAGTTGTACTACCAAGCTACAAATTTGATTTGGGTTAAGGAATGGATAACATTAAAAAATGCTAGATTGTTGACACGAGAAGGACATGATCTGTTGTTGGGGTGGCATGCTTTTTTATAGTATAAAGGAACTAAAACACAGGGGTATTTTAGAAGACATTATATACGGGAGTCTCTGTGGTTAAACTGGAGAAGACTAAAAGGCAGTGTTATTTGAAAATTCCAGTCTGGCTATCGACTATTGAAGCTTTTTCCTATCCTATAATATACAAAAAGGAACAAACAGACATTTGAAATCAGAGAACAAGATGATAAACAATTTTATAAAATTTGAGATATATTCTATCAATGGTTAGACAATAAAACATGGTTGTGAAATATGTAGATTTTTAGAACATAATGAATATATAAAAATGTATTTTTATTTTGTCTACAAAATGATTGTAGGATAGATCTGAGATGATAATATGAACTGTCACAAAACAAATTAAATAAAATGTGGATTATCTTGTAAAACATGAATGAACAATAGTATAGTCAAATGATTGATTAATAATGATATCAATGTACGTAGGAATATTTGATTGACAATATGAGAATATGTACAATGTAATTGTAATTGAAGACTATGAAGTGGAAGCACAAAACAATTTGTAAACCAACCGACACATTGTATGTATATATATATATATGGAAGACGGCTTGATGTTTTTATGTTTTGTCTATATTTGTCTTAAAAAAAATAAAACTTTTTTTTTAAAAAATATATTTTTTCATCCTCCCTTCTAAGTTAAAAGCAACTTCCCCAGGAATCTAGCAATGATTGAACAAGAATATTTTAGTCACATAAACAAATCTATAAGTGTGAGAGAGGGAATGCAGAGTAACACATGCTATTTCATTTTGTTGGCTTAAGCAAGAACATTTGACTATTTTGAAATTGATGAAGGAACCATACAAGGCTGCTTAAATCTTGGAGATAATAGTAGACCAATGTCATATGATCCATGGGGGAACTCTACATTTACCAGGGGATTCTACTGAGAATGTTGCCTGTAAGTGAGAAAAAGACATACGTCTATAGTGTAAATGAATTTGACCCAGAGTTGCTAAGAAACTAAAATACTCACAAGGTGTTAGATTCCACTGTGTGTACATCAGGAATTTCTTACAGGAAAACATGTAAATGGAGCTAATGCACAGTAGTGATAATTATAGTAGGCTCAGCATGTATTGTCCCTGTGTTTATCAAATATATTCTTTTCCACCTTTTTCTCAAAAGGAAAAAAAATGTGGCATTCTTGTGAAATAGGAGCATTTGAATTATATTATGATTATGAATGTTTTTTTTTAAATTTCTGCAACATTCTGCAGCCTCCCTGCCTTCTGATGTTCCATTTAAGTCCCAGAAAATGTGAAGCATTATGATGGAACTTCTCTTATGAGGCATTTACAAATGAAGCACATGATGGAAGGACAAGTAGCAGAAAAAAACCCCAACCTCTATCATTCCACAGTTGATGTACAGGTAGTCCTCAATTTATTAGCACAATTGAGCCCAAAACTTCTGTTGCTAAGTGAGATGGTTGTTAAGTGAATTTTGCCCCATTTTATGACTTATTTGCTGTTGTTAAGTGAATCACTGCAGGTTTTAATTTAGTAACACGGCTTTAGAATCTAGCTTCCCCATTGACTTTGCTTGTCAGGTGTTTGTAAAAGGTAATCACATGACTCTGGGTCATTGCAGTCGTCATAAATTCATGCCAGTTGCCAAATATCCAAATGTTGATCACATGACCACAGGGATGCTACAATGGTTGAAAGTATTGAAAAAAAGGGAGCACTTTGCTCAGTACCCTTGTAAGTTCACTAAGTGAAAGGTTAAGTCGAGGATTATCTGTAATTGTAAATACACCACTAACAAGAGGCTGAAAGAACCCTCCCTCTAATGCCCTGAGACTAGCCAATAAAACACATACCCACTTTGCATGGAAAAAATATGTGTTTTAAAGAACACATTTTAGGGGAGCAAAACACAGAATTCCATCTAGAAAAAGAGAAAATATGTGGATTAAATCCATAGGGCTAATCTGGCCATATTTCCAATATTATCTGAATTTTGCAGAGCCACCTTATCACCCAGTTAAGGTAAAGGTAAAGGTTCCCCTCGCACATACGTGCTTGTCATCTCTGGCTCTAGGGGACGGTGCTCATCTCTGTTACAAAGCCAGCACTGTCCAAAGACATCTCCATGGTCATGTGGCTGGCATGATTAAACGCCGAAGGTGCACAGAACGCTGTTACCTTCCTGCCAAAGTGAGTCTTATTTTTCTACTTGCATTTTTATGCGCTTTTAAACTGCTAGATTGGCAGAAGCTGGGACAAGTAACAGGAGCTCACTCCGTTACGTGGCACTAGGGATTCGAAGTGCCGAACTGCTGACCTTCCTGATTGACAAGCTCAACGTCTTGGCCACTGAGCCACCACGTCCCCCAGTTACCTCACAGTAAATCTGATACTTAAGAGCACTGAGAAAGGAGAGGTTTAATGGCTATGAATTCTCCCTGAAGGAATCCATTTCAATACCTCTCTCTCTTCACTTGAAGGCACACCAATAGGAATGGGCAGACTGGAGGAGGCTATTTTAAATCAGGTTGGGAGCATTCTGGGAGAGAGTGACTGGCAGCTGTAGCAGGCATCCTGGTTACATGGTCATCCAGAGCCTCTTCATTCCCATCACCAAGTTCTGGTGTCACAGAAGGACAGCCCCCTGTGGCTCTGCCAAGTTCCTTGCTGTCATAAGGCTAGGACCTGGGCTAATTCATTGCAGTGAAGTTTAATTAAACTGCTCCAGAGTTGTTTCCCTGGTAAAATAAGTGTGGGAAGAGAATGTGGTGTCAAAAGAGGCATACCCCTGACTGTGGTCTTTGTATTGTTATACCACAACTAATATATTGTGGGAATTCCCATGGAGTCCATGATAAACTGTATTATCAGCTTCCCTAAAGTGGGCGTTTTACCCGCGTAGGTTACTACTGTAGCTCACAATTCCATTAATCCTCCTAATTTATTGTATTAGGGCTGTATGTGAGGTCTGCTGAATTCATTGAGCCCCTTTCATCTTGATAAAAAAACTTGTTTTTCCTCCCAGATACAAGCAGTTATTACTTCAAAGCGACTTGCACAAAAACACAATTATGCCCTGGGAAATATAAACTGCATTTGACATGTTGCCTGCCATAAACCTGAAAGATGTTATTAGATCTACTAACTGTTATAATATACACATCCCACACACTGAATTTTTTATTTTGTTCTGGGTGTATAGGATATTTTGTAAATGCAATTATTGGGAGAGTGTGTCTTTTATACGTATACATACTGTCCATGCATACATAGCACACAAAACACGATTTATATATGTGTGCCTATAGAACAAAAGCTGTGTTTGTGAGACTAGCAACGATATAATGGTAAAGATAATAATGAATGTAAAACCATAATATTACTGAAAAGAATAATTAGTTTTGTTATTTGGTTTCATTGGGTTGTTTGAAGTCAAAATTCCAACCAGACTTTTTGCAAAAGCCTACAGTATGTATGTAAGTATGTATGAAAATGGATAGGTGTGCCTGTACAGACGTATATCAGTACATATATGTACTGTTTGCTTATAAAGGTGCTCTACGCACTTATTAGAAATATTTTCAAATTGAGTTGTTCTTTAAGAAGATTGGAGGGCTGACTGGGCAGTGTATATTTAATTTAACAAATGAACTACAGTATCAGGTAATGTTATTTATAAAAAAGGGGCCAAAGAGATGAAACTTGTAAAGCAAAACATTTCAGAACTGTGTAGATTAGCAGTTGCTTTCAGGGTTCCATTTTCAACTCCACTATCCAGAAATGTTGAGATTATTAGTCATGCTTGCTACCTCAGTTCTGTTTTGGGGAGAAGTGGCACTCTTAGGATTTTTTTTCTTTTTCTTTTCTTTTATTAATCTTTATTACACATTTTTCAAACATTTACAGCACATTTCCATTTTTGACAGTGCATCAGAGTCAGCTTCTTTCCTATTTACATAATAATACTTTCATTTTCATTTTTAATTCCTGGTATATTTCTCAACTATTTATACAATTATAGTTATCTTTTTATAATTCCTTATATATTTTTTTTTCTGAATTTTTTTCCCTGTAAATCAAAGTGCTCTTACTAGGCATAATGGTAAAACCACATTGAGACTCAGTGCCCTGAATTTGACTCCATATCCATCAGTATTCAATAGCATCAAAATTTTCTTTTAAAGCAGTAATGTGGCTTTCCAGATTTTCCAGTTATGTCTACTTTGCATCTATTGCGAAGCACTCAGATATGTTTCTCTGAATCAGGCTTAAAAATATTAAAACACATTGCTATTTTAAGGCTCCTATTGCTTATTTTAACTGGTAGCATGCCTTTAAAATTAAGAAATATTGTTAGCCACAGAGTGGCTGAGCCCACAGGTGGAATTAAGTCACAAAATGAGACATAAACCCAACATTGTTTTATATTATGCCAGTCTATGGAACACATATATTTATCACATGCAATTCACATGCTATGTTTGACTGGTGGGTCCAGCATATCATAGAAAGTTATTATTTTTTTCTTGGTCTTGGGATTTTATTCTGGCCCAGAAGAGAAGGGCTGTTTGAAATTAGTGTGGCGTATAGTAATGCAGAAATGTGGCTTACTGTTGAGAACCACTTCAGTCTAGTTGTTAAGGCACTAGGCTAGAAACTAGGAGTCTATGAGTTCTAGTCTCACCTTAGTCATGAAAGCTAGGTTGTTGATTTTGGGCCAGTTTCTCTCAGCCCAATTCACTTCACAAGGTGGTTGTTGTGGGACAAGGTGTAAAACTTGCATCATCATGACAGCATCAAGTGATGTATCGTGACTTTTCTCCCTTCGCTAAATCAGGCATGAGTGTGGCCAGCGCATGATGCATTCAGCCCGTGGGCCGTGAGTTTGACAGCCCTGTTGTGAGGAAAAGAGAAGGAAGCAGCATTAGGTATATTCATCACCTTGGCTTATTTATTAAAAAAAAGGTTAGTTAAAAGAAATTAACCCAATTATTGTATAATATTTAATATCCTCTAGACAAGTAGGACTAGTGTTGTGTGACACTACTAAATGGTATTGTTGTCATTTAGATTTCATTATAAACTATTATTTTGTAAGTTGCTTTAGAACGGCTTTTGACATAAATGAATAAATATAAATAAATAAATCTAGTAAAACTGAGTCATGATGAAAAGATGAGGACATAATGATGAATCAGAATAAATGAACTGTATTGTGTTTCACATTATGAGTGAGTCACAATTATCTCTCATAGCTTCCTTTACAGGGCATTACTGGCCTCACTGCTCCACTCAAATAAGCAACTGGCTTTATTATTCCACCTAAAGAACCATCGTAGCTTTAGAACCTGAGATGTAGAATTCAGCAGGAATTTCTCTTTAACTGAAGTTGGCTTAGTATGCTTACAAATCAGTTAAACTGTTATTTCTATACCCAAACATGTAGGGTGGAGCTGAAATGAGAAACTAAGCCACATTAGTCTCATTTTACAAAACTTTTCCATCTTATCAAAACCATTCAGGCAGAAATTGTGTTTCAGCATCTTCTCCGATCACAAAGTCTTTTCTGTCTGGCACCTGTTCCTGATACTTCTGTGGAAACCAATGTAGCAAATACTGCAAGGTGGTGATACTGCTATCCCAGAGGTTTCCCAGTACCATAGCTCCTGCTGTCACTGTGAGTTTTCTGCTGGGACAATTTTCCTTTCATTTGCATGGCAGAAAACCTAATGGGGCTAGTTGGTTTGTTCTGTACCTTTTCACCTCTATGTTCTGATTTAGTTTCTTATCAGTTCCTATGGATGCTCCCAAGTTGCCTGTCTATATATCTGAAATCACTGCAATATTTATTGCTTTAACCCCACAAGGACCCTCCAAACTAGAGAAAAGATAATTGGCTGAGAAATTAGAATGCAGAACAGGTATATCAGAATTTTATCCTTATAAATAGTCAAGTTGGGCAAGGATCTAATCAGCATACACAGTATTTTATTCTGGTAGTTTTAACTTGTATCTTTCAATTTTCCCAGACAAAATGAATAACAGTATGCAAGAATAAATAAATGAATGAATGTCTAAAAGTAAAAATATAATTGCCATCAATCAACTGTAATGTAAAGCTAGATTAATCATTTGTGTAGCTTATTGGAAAACAACACCTTTCTGTGCATCACGAGGAAGCCTTTTGTTCTAAACTTCAGTTTTTGATTCAGAGCAGATGATAAATGATCTGAACAGGAATCTTTTAACAATTGCAATATATTCTGGTCAAGTGCAGGTTGTGTGTATTCTGAACCTGATAGCATGCTCCTCCTTAGATCCAAGAGGGAAACTGAGAGTTTTCTGTAAGTACAGAGGAATTTCTCAACATTTTGTGAGAGAATTATGTCTTGTGCCTGATTGACTTCTATAATAATGAGCCAATCAAAGTATTGGACAAAACGATTCCCATGAGGGTTTTTTTTTCCATTGATGGAGGAGCTTCACAAAAAAGGCAAGTAAAGTAATAACCTGTTAGAGGGAAAACAATGTGTATGGTTCTATACTACATATAGATCTACATGAAGCTATATCTACAACCTCATGGATTTTAAAAAAAATTAGAAGAAATTTCAAAGACTTGAGGCCCTGGGAGCTCAGGCAGTTATTTGCATCATTTCTTCCAACGATGTGAAAGGTTTAGAAGGAAAGTGGTAGTGAAAATTGTACTGCAGAAGAGTAACTAGATACACAAACTGATTTATGAGGAGTTTTTGTTTCTGAGGTTATTGCCTTCATTGTTTAGATGGACTGCTTGCTTGAGGTAGGCTGCATATCATAAAGTCAGATGAAAATAGTTTGATCAAAACTTCAGTGGCTTGATTGGAAGAGTTCAAACTGTAGATAACAATGAAAATCTTGAAATAAGGATCTCATATAAAACTTGTACACTGTGACTAAAAAGAAGAGTTGCTGAAATGAACTTTTTAAATCAGTCATATTCATATAAATTTATATGGCTGCCCATCTTACTAATGCAATTCTGGAAGGCCAGTAAATCATATAACATCCAAAACAATGTTAGCTCATAAAGTTCATGGCTGCTGTTTTTTATACATTAATATTTAGAGTGGTGGAAATAAATAAGATGAATCTGAACTCTTACTGCAGAAGATAGCATTTGTTCAAAAGGATCAAGAAACAATCAAAAGAGAAAAGGAATTGTATTTCACTTTAATTTTGCTTAGAAATCCAAATGCATGAACTTGCCAATGTGCACCTGGCTTAAAATAAGTGGAGGAACAAATACAAGCAATTATATGTTTACTATCACTCTCCCAGCCAAGAGAAGATGTAAAGCTATGGATGATGTTTTCCAAAATCAGAAGATCTTCTGATGAGTTATAAAGACACAGTGATGGGAGAGTGTAATTACTCTGACATCTATTGAAAAACAAATTCTGACAAGCATTGTTTCATGAAATTTCTGACTTGCTTTGCTGACAACTTTCTCCTTTAGAGAGTGGAAGAAGGCAAAAGACAAACAACTCTCCTTGATGTGAAACATTTAGAATAGGGAGGATAAGTTGAAAAACCAGAAGCAGAAGAAATACTGGGTGGGGTGGGGTGGGGTGGGGGGGAATGACCATGTAATGCTGGAGTTCTTGTTCTTAAAGGAAACTAAAGCTGACCATAAGCAAACAGGAAATTTAGATAGAAAAGGCTCATGGCAAACTCAGGTTGGATGGGAGTTCATGAAAAAAGAGATCTTAAAAGTACAGTTGTAAAAAATTCTAATGAGAAAGGAAATAGTAAAATAAGCTAATGTGGCCACCAAAAATCCATTGTGAAGATCTGGAAAAAAAAAACAGAATATGAAAATAGAACTAGGATATGGAAAAATAGTACAGAAAGTAGTCCAGAACTGCAGACCTGAAGTCAGGAATGAAAGAGTTTAGAATAAGCTGGGGTTAGTGGAGGTTAGTGGAGGTTAGCTAAGAATAACAAAAATGATTTTTTAATGTTCAAAAGAAAAAGAAAAAAAATCAGTTAACCAGCTGTTAACTCAGTTAACCACAGTGAAGAAAGCAAACTTTTAAACAGAAGAAATGGCAGAGCAACTAACTCTTATTTTGGTTCAGAATTTTCCAGCAATATATATTTCACATTGTCAAGGACAGGGTTTTATTTAAATCATTGCCAGCAAATTGGCAGACTTTATAATTCAGTGTCTAAAAGAACTACCCAAAAAATGCAACTAAATGTATATAAGCAATGTATCATTTATACAAAGGCTGAATAATAAACAGTTACAAAGACGTATCAAATATTGAAACTAAAAATTTGACAGCATTTTTCCACACTGGTTTTCTCTGTGGTTGCCCTAGGATTGTGGAACATGCTGAAGACACTGCAAACCATGTTGTTTTAACAAACATTTAGATGAACATTGCACTTAATATGTTAGATTTTGACTAGGCCTTTTGTGAAGATTTTTGGCAGGAATTATAGCAATAGCATTTAGACTTAAAGGCCCGGTCCCACTGCACTTATGGATGCAAAGAGGATGTAAAACGTTAAAAAAGCTTGCGATCCATTGGAAAACGCTATGCATCCATTGTGTACTCACTGCATACATGTTTCATATGCTCTATCCGTTGAGCACACTGAGATTTCATGCGCAAGAAGTTTTGAGCTGCGCAAAACTTTGTTCACGGATGAACTTTCTGCCGCGTACAATGTACATCCGCGACATATACGGGTAACAAACGTTCTATGTCCATTGTCATCTGTTAAACGTCCGCTGTATCCTCTCTGCTTCCTCTGGCCATCCCCTCAACTCACATCCACTGCAGCTGAAAACAGAAAGAGAGAGGAAATAAAAGGTACATGGAACATCTACACAGCTTTAGCAGCATGGAAATAGAAAGGATGTAAGCGTATGCATCTTGTATATAAAATATTAAAAACGGACAAAACGTTTGTATCTGGGATGTATTTCGTATATTTAGGATGTCTGCAGTATGTCGAGAGTATGTAGAAGGACACCGAACGGACAACCGATATTTCCTATAAAAAGGGGGAGGAAATCATCTGGATCTCAGTATGAACCCAGCAGCCGTGGTGTACAGACCTCTTCACCCTTGGTCTTGGTCTTCAACATCATCAATTGTTCTCCACCATGAATCATGACACAGTCCGTATGATAGCTGCGCTCATTCATCACCAGAACCAAAACCTGTTCAGACTGTTTCAACTTTTATACAGAAGGGGAAGAAGGAGATGTCCAAGAGCTGTTTGGGTCCAAGGATGGATCGTGAGAAGAATGGAGTTTGGACTGTATGACCAGTTGATGGTGGAGCTGAGGAATGAAGAACCTCGTGCATTCCATCACTTCATGAGGATGCCACCAGCCATGTTTGATGAACTTGTAGAGCGTCTGAGCCCCAGGTTGACCAAGCCTAGCACCAACTTCCATCCCAACCTGGACCCTGGACTGAAGGTGGCACTGACTCTGCGCCACCTGGCCTCTGAAACCACATACAGAAACATGCAGTATGCGTGGAGGGTGCCACACAACAGCATCAGCAAAGTGGTCAGAGAAGTGGTGCAGGCCATCATCGAAGAATACATGGAGGAGCTCCTCAAGTGCCCCACCACTGAACAAGGCTGGAGAAAACTTGCAGAACAGTGGTATGAGAGGTGGAACTTTCCCCGCACCATTGGAGCCATAGATGGGAAGCATGTAGCCTGCAAAGCTCCAGCCAACTCAGGGTCCTCTTATTACAACTACAAGGGCTTCTTCAGTATTATCCTTTTTGCCATGGTTGATGCTGACAACAACTTCATCTACATTGATGCTGACTACAACTTCATCTACATTGATGCTTCAGGCAACGGGTCAGCTTCAAATGGCCAGGTATACAACGTCAGTGATCTCAAGGATGGGCTGGAACGCAACCTCATCATGGGTTTTCCAGATCCAGATCCCCTACCCAATGACACACAAGATGTGCCCTACTTCATCGTTGGTGATGACGCCTTCTCCCTCAGAACTTACCTCATGAAGCCATACACTTCAAGATACCTCACCCGTGAAGAGAGGATCTTCAACTACAGGCTGTCCAGGGCAAGACGGGTGGTGGAGAACGCCTTTGGCATCCTGGCCAACAGGTTCCAGATACTTCTCACCACCATGCAGCATGACCCAGAGACTGTGAGGAGTATCGTGGAAGCTTGCTGCATCCTGTACAATCTCATGTGCACCCACTACCTAGTGTTGCAGAACAGACTTGTTGACTGTCAACAAGGGAATGGGGACATGGAGCCTGGTGAATGGAGACAAGGGCGAAACCTGATAGACACTGTGGATGTGCCAGGCCCCAACAGAGCTTCACGTGAAGGGAAGAAGCAGTGCAACCTCCTGAAACACTGGTGCAACTCCCCAACTGGAGCAGTGGAGTGGCAAGACAGGATGGTAGATGCTGAATGGATGCTTCCTTCAGCCTGTCTCATCACACTGATGAGATTGTGCCATGTATGTTGAGTGGCCCTACAATGAGCAGGGCATTTAATAAAGAGCTTTGTTTATTTTAAAATGTGTTGATCAATGAATAAATTGTTATTGATAATAAAGTTCCATATGTGTGGCAGCTGGGATGGTGGACCATACAGTCCCACTATGCTTGCACTGGAGGTTTATCTATCCCACAACTATCCTTATCAATCCCACAAGCATGCAAAGGCTTAACCATTTTTTCAAAGTTTTCACCAACACTTTATTAAGGTAAAAAAATGAACCAAGTGTCTTTAGCAAAGATAACCTTTCTTTACTTTCTTAACTTTATGACTTTATTAAATAAGCAAAATGAACCAAGTAAACTGAATTAAGTGTGCTAAGCAAACCTTTATTAACTTTCTTAGGTAAACTTTATGACTTTATTAAAAAAGCAAAATGAACCAAGTAAAGTCTCTGAAACTATTCTCAGTCACTCTGAGTCATGTCCATGGTCTCAGCTGTTAAGTGGGCAGGGACTGTGCAGGTGGCTGTGGCTTGAGTGCTGGTCTGAGGCACCATTGGGGTGCTTGGCCCCAAGGGTACAACAGGGGATGGTGTGTTCAGGAAGCTGTTCAAGAGCTGACTCAGTCCTGTGAGGTTGAGAGGCCCTTCATCAAGGACTTGAGATGTCAGGCCCAATACTGATGACAGATTGTCCATTGACGGGCTTGGCTGTGGGGTGGAGGAAGGAGGAGTGTAGTGGGGCTGTCTGGTCTGCAGCTGGGTGAGGAGTGGTGTGCGATGAACCTGGGCCTGGACTGGGAAGTTCTGTTTTTGCTGTGGGAAGTCCTGGTAGTCGTAGCCTTGGTAGGTGAGGGGCTGTTGAAAGCTGTGGAAGGGCTGTGACATCGCCTGGGGTGGAGGAGCAGACCTGGACTGGTAGGAGCAGCTTCAGCTGGGCCTTGAGGGTTGTGCAGAAGTGCTGTGATCTTCTGCTTTATCACCTGGTACTGGGCTTCGGGCAGGTCCCTCAGAGTCTGGCTCATGTAGGTGATGAAGGTGTTCTGACCCGAGGATGCTCTGTCCAAGAGGACCAGCTGAGAGAGAAGTTCTGTGCTGGTCTTCATTGTGTCCCTGATCTCCAACATCACACTGTGGTCCTGGCCCTCCAGTCTGCCTCTTTGCCTGCATCCTCTGAAGGTGGGGGTGGGGGTGGGGGTGGGTTGGCCTCTGGTAGCTGCTGCTTCTTCCTCCATTTGTGACAGCAGGGCATCATCCTCCACGGGATCCTCCAAGTCTGCCCGCATGGGGAGTGCAGCTGTCGGGGGGGTCTCTGCCGTGGGGCCTTCTGAAGACACCTGCCTGGACTAGGTAACTGGCTCCTGGCTGGAAGAGGACTGGCTGTCTGTGGGCTGTCTGAGGGAGAGAGGTCTCAGAGGGGCTGCTCCTCGATAGCGGATCTCACCCTCCAGGAAACTGCACTTGGCCGTGACGTACATCTCCCGGTCAGTGAGCTTGACAGCGGCCTGCCTGGATTTCTTGAGGTGTAGCTTGCCATACCTGGTGTGCATGTGCTGCAACTATCCTAGGAGTACTTCTGCAGTGTACCCCAGGCTGTCTGCCTTGTCTCTTCAAACTGCCTGCTTCTTCTTGGTGTCCTGATAGAGTCTTTGGCCCTTTCTCCAGAGGTACTCGTTCTCCCTCAGCCATTCCAGCACCTCATCCTCATGCTCCTCGGAAATGGTGTACTGTTTCCTCTCTCCCTTCTCCTTCTCTTGCCTCTTCCTCCCTCTGGCAGGGGCTTCAGCAGGGCCTTCAGGGCCTTCAGCAGCAGGGCCTTCAGGGGCTTGAGCAGCAGGGCCTTCAGGGGCTTGAGCAGCAGGGCCTTCAGGGGCTTGAGCAGCAGGGCCTTCAGCAGCAGGGCTTTGAGGGCCTTGGGGCTGGTCTACCACAGCAGAAGCAGCATCAGCAGCTTCAGAGTCAGTGCCAGGGGGTGGGATGCTGGTTCTGTCCTTCTTACCAGGGCTGGAACAAGTAGGCACCGGCTTCCTCTTCTTGCCTGACTGACGAACCATGGTGTTCCTGCTAGATGTATGTGGCAGCACGTCTTTCCCCTGTATGCTGACTGCATGCATGCTACATCCTTTTATATCTGCGGAGCTGATGCAATTCATACTCTCTGCATCCGCAGTGAATGCTTTGCATCTGATATACAGCTGCACGACATCTGCTTTGTTTCCTATAGGCTTCCGTGAAGCATCAGCTTCATCCGCTATGCATCCACCCCGTCCGCTTTGCGTCTGCTTCGAAAGTCTCCCCCGGAATCCCTTCAGAGGTGTCATCCGCTTCCATCCACTTTCATCCGCTAGGCTTCCTATAAACATCCATTTAACATCCCCGCTACATACTACCCACATCCATTCTTGTCCGTTCTGTTTATGCAAATGTTCGCCACTTTTTGGAGCGGATGACAACGGATGGAGCCACTCCTGAAATTTTTCTCATCCGCTGTGTCCTTTATGTATACTTTTTGTGTCTGTCGGCCAGTGGGACCGGGCCTTTATATTGTGTTTCACAATGCTTTACAGCCCTCTTTCAGCAGTTTCAGAGTCAACATCTTGCACTCAACAACCTGGATCCTCATTTTACTGACTTTGGAAAGATCGAAGGCTGAATCAACCTTGGGCCAGTGAGAATCGAACTGCTGGCAGTCAGCAGAAGTAGCCTGCAGTACTGCAATCTAACCCCTATGCCAACATAGCTTATATATTTTATGTGTACACACTGCGGGAAGGGATATATCTTTTGTGTTGCAGAAAGTTTATCTTAAATGGCATAGGTTTGTACCACAAAAATCAACTCCTTGATAGAGTAAAGCCTTAGCTTGAAGCAAACTATTTTTAGATGAAAAGAACCTGAACATGTATGAAATGTCCTTTGTATTTTTACTAGGAAGTTGGCAAAGGATAAAGCCAATTTGGCCTAGTGGCTTAGGTGCTGGACTAGAAGCTAGGAGACCTACATTCTTCCATAAATGCTGCCTAGAAAACTTCACGGACTTGTCTATGTAGTTGCCTAGAGTCAAGTCTGAAGAAACCACTGCAATAATAGTCAAAGTGTAGAAGGAAAACACCCTGAGGATTTGTCAGAAAATCCAGAAGGTAATCAATGATCCACAGCTTTACAATAGGTCCATTGAAAAGGAAGTGAAAAGGCAAAAGATGCTTCTCTATGTGCTACTTTAAAATGCAAATCACATTTGGGTTCAACTATGAGGATGCAGGGCCCAGCAATTGTGTTGAAAATTTATCCAAACATTTTGTATATTTACTCTTGATCCTGAGAGACACGACACACAGGTCAGCAAATGTCAAAAACATTTTAATTGCTAAAGGATTTTTTTTACAAAGCCACTGGGGAATGGCTAAAACAGGATACTGCTTATTCTCCTTGGCTTTTCTTTATGAACTCTATTCTTGCCTGTACACCTGATAGTGGCTGTGCATACAGATAGAGTCTTAACAATACCAACCTGACATTTAAGCATTTTACCTGCTGCACAGGACAACCTGCTTGTGCTTTTAAACTTGCTTCTTGGGCCAAATGCAAAGGAACCACTGTATAATTCTCTGCTTATCTGCTGTACTTGAGTCGGCATAGTTAGCGTCTGGACGTGTCAGGTATCAACTAGGGATTCAAGCAACAGCCTTCTTCCATTTAACGTGGTCCCATGGCCTGCACTGTATTGCCTTTTCTTTGAAGGCAGGCTGTTCACTAGAATACCATCCATCTCATTTGTCCTAAAACATACACTTTTACAACTTTTCTGCACCTGCATCAGCCATTAATAATTGTTTGGCTCTTCTCTTTTTGTCCTACTATCTCATTGTCCTACTATCCCTTTAAGAATGAGGAGGTATATGCATGTAGGCTCTGTGAAATGTTTTGTTATAATATCTAATGTTTGATGTAAAGATCCTTTAAGAAAATTCAGATGAAAAAAAGTTTATTCTTAAGTATATCCTTAATGGATAAGCAATGATGGCCAGGATGATCCACTCAAACATTATTTTGGATCAGTGAAATGGACTCGGCATATGATACATATTTTTGTATGGAACCAGAGGTGGTATTCAGCCAGTTCTGAACAGTTCTGGAGAACTGGTCGTGGAAATTTTGAGTAGTTTGGGGAACTGGCAAATGCCACCTCTGACTGGCCCCACCCCCATCTATTCTCTGCCTTCCAAGTCGTAGCTGATCGGCTGGGTCTTCTTTGATTGCCCTGCACAAGAGAACGGAGCTGGAAAGCAGGGTAGTGATGTGGGGAAGGAATGGGATGTTCCCCTGCCATGCCCACCAAGCCATACCCACAGAACCAGTAGTAAAAAAAATTGAATCCCACCACTGTATGGAACTGCATTTCCATACAAAACAGCCATGATGGCAAAGTGGTTACAAGGCAGTATTGCTGGCTAACTTTGCATTCCCACCATCAAGGGTTCAATACTGAGCGGCTCAAGATTGACTCAACCTTCCCTCTTTCCAGGTCTATAAAATGAGGAGCCAGATTGTTTGGGACAATATGCTGGCTCTGTAAACCTCTTAGAGAAAATTTTCTCATACCTGGTAAATTTTTTCATATCCAGGATAAAAAAAACAAATAGGTTGTTCTTTTGAGAACCTCTAATTATAATGAAAAATTAAAAATCAGGATGAGACATAATTTGGCTATGTTTAAATAAAAAATGTACTTTTAGATCTCTTGAGTTTGATGGACAATGTCTCTACTCTCCCAATCCCCTGTTGTTTCTCTTAATATTTAATATTTTTTCAGCTAAAATGTTCAATTTTAAAAAATATTATTTTTGAGAAAACCCCCTCAGAAACAATTGAATAGTTTTGAAAGCTATCTCAGTGCAAGTCTTCTGCTATTGCCTTCCTTTATTTTGCTGTGAATGTTTGGAATTGGTCTGCTTTTATTGCAGTTATGGACTTTGGCTTTAGGCCTGATCTTAGCTGACGGTGTAAAAATGGACACGGTGAAATAGCTGTTTCACTGATTGATGTTACAATTAAGAAATTACTTTCTTGCACTGTTTGATAATATCATAATCTATAACTTTAGACAATGGCTCAGAATTTATATTGAATATATCCTGCTAATTTCTGAGTAAACATGCATGGGAATTTATTACTAGAAATATTACACTTATTCAAGGAATGAAGTGGGATTTTAACTATGATCTTTCATTATATTCAATAAATTAGCATGCTCCTCATTGGTTCAATAGGGCTAGAGGTCAAGAGGTTGTGTACCAGAAATACTTAATGTAGAATTAAAATATAATTTTCAATGAAATTAATGTCATTCTTGAAAGAAACAGAACTTGTCTCATGAGCACTTTCTTTGGGGAGGCTAACTCAATTGCTTTGATGTAAAGGTTCTGTCTATTCTTTTAAATATTCTTTTGATGCTGTATTGCTCCACTTGTAATAGACTGTTATTGCTCTAGATTGAATTTGCAGAGTAAGGTAAATCTTTTGTGATGTGATTGTGCTGTCCTAAACTCAATATTGTTCAGAGGGTCTTTTATAAGTCTCTGGTTTTACTGCAGCAAACAGGACAAATTTTCATTTTTACTCTTTTAGAGGGTTTTTTTTTATTCTTGATTTTGAGACTGAAACAGGAGGTGTTTACATGCACAATCCATAAGACTTGAACTCTTACAGCACCACAAAGACATTGGTCAATTGTTCACTGAACAGTGTTGGAGTTTAAAAATAAATATTTTGTGAGTGTTATTCTGTTCCCAACAGCACTTACCAATATTACTCAAGTTCAGTTAATAAAGAAAGCAAAGTTTCTCATTTAATAAAAGCCCAGTTCAACAATTGTCTGTCTATAAAAAAAAGGTACAGGCTTAGAATAAGATTGACTGTCTCTCACCTCTACACCTCCTTATGATGAACTTAAGGAGGTGTTGATGAACTTGATGTTTTCAGTAGCAAGCCTATTTCAATAGATCCAGATCATCTGCCTTTAGACTGGACAAGATATTTAATGGCAATAGAGTCAAACCCATAAATTGTGTACAGATTATTTATAAATATAAGCATCTAGGATCTGCATCCTGTATTTTTTTTTTTGTCAACTGTATCTACCAATTGTTTACAGAACAATGGGTTGCTCACCTGTTTTTAGAGGTTATGGATCCATTCAGTGATTTCTTTTCAAAGTAGACCAATTTATTTTATTAACTATAATCTCATAAGCCATGTTAATATAATTTCCCAAATTCTTTTAGGTGAATGTAGCAGTAGGAAGCACAGGTAAAGTGCATTGCTTTTTAGAGTTGATAGTTGTGAAAATGTATTTAATTCTAAGAATTTCAGGCAAACTGTTTAAGAAAATACGCTAGTAAATAATATTCTGTTACCCTAGACTAGACTCATACAATATGAGAGGCCATGTTTGCTAAAGTAAAGTTATTAAACGCCACAGAGTTCATTTTTCAAAAATACAAGAACAAGACAGGATAGTTTTGATCATAATTCAAAGTCATTTCTCTCTGACTAAATTCAGCAAATTTTACTTAATTACATAATTTAAAGTCATCTTACTTTTTATTTTACTTCTGAGTAGAATGACTGGTACCAAGCTCTACAGACTAGACCTCAGTCATAAATTTCATACATGGCTTAACATGAGTTCTAGACTATAGCTTGTCTGAAATATTTCAAATACAAAATATGGTATTGTTATTATTCCAATGTCAAATGAAGCCACACAAGAGTTGGATGCCTTCTGTCAGCATGAAAATACAGTTGTCTTAAGCCATGGAAGTTTAAACTTGTTGCTCCTTCTCACATTTCCATTTTGCAGTACCATAGATTCTTTGAGCAAATGTTGGACTTGTTGATCTAATTGATATTTCTGCTCTCAGCTTCTATGGTCTCCTGCTTTTACTCCTCTCATGCTAATATTCTTATTCTAGTTTTTTTCAACCTGAATTCATAGACCAAAAAATTGGCTGAACTATTTTCTCCCAGGAGTCTGTGCATTTTGATTTTCTGAAAGCTAAAATATGGTGTAGGTTGGTAAGCTGGAACTTTTCTATTATAATATGATACCTTTCTTGATCTCTTCATAAGCCATTTTAATGTAAGGTTAAATTCATCTTTGAACTTGGAACTTGACTAAAGTAATGTAAGGACGGATATGAGTTTCACCCAGTTTTTTATTTCTCTTATTGAGAAGTTTATGAAGCTCAACAAAGAAAGGCTGGCTTCAGAACTTTCTTTATTAAAACCTCTTATGTTCTCACAGGGAAATTTTGGAAATAGCAGAAATCGAACAAGTTTGATCAGCAAATCTTTCAAAGCACAGTTTGGGAAATCTTGGTTTCCAAATTCTGTTTGATTTCAATTTCTTACAATCGTCAGGGGGGAAGAAACCACCAAGATCCTATCTGAACATTTTCAAGAGTGTCCAGGATTCCACTGATATTTCTATTGCTCTCCTGGTTCTGCCTACCATCTCTGCTACATGCAAGCTCATAAAGTATTCTTTCTTTCACTCTTCCTTATCTTTTACAAGACACCAAAAGAAGAAGGCAGAAGATGAAATAGAAGTGAGATTGGAGGAAAGGGACACTTTCTCATTTTGCTGCACTCTATAATGACATGATTTGAGAAAGACAAAGGACAGAAAATTCATCAAGAACTCTTCAACTTCCTGTGTACTGATCTGAACTAGACAAAGATATGAGTGTGTAGAGGTGGGGAGGCCTCAACAGCCTCTACCTAAAGGCAATGCTAAATTATCTTTTAAATAAATATTTAAACTGCTCTTTGCACGATTCTATAAAACAGCATTCCCAACAGATGACTGTCTAGTCTCTGCCTACTCTCTGAACCCAACCAGTGAAGGGTAATTGATTACACTGTCAAATTGGTCTTATTGTTAAGAACTTGTTAAGGACACTGTATTGAAATATGTTTTCTTGTAATCTGAGTCTTTTATTGTCCCCTGAGCATTCTGGAATTATAGGGAAAAGTTTTTGACTTTCTCCTGTATTAAAACTTCTCAGAAACTTGAAGAGTGTTATCATATTCTTTGTCAGTTTCTTAAAAGCAAACATTCCGTTTACATAGATTCCCTTCCCTTCACATAATTTATTTTTTTTGTCCAGTCCAACCTCTTTTTATACATCAGTGGTGGGATTCAGCCAGTTTGCACCAGTTTGGGAAAACCAGTTGTTAACTTTCTGAGCAGTTTGGTGAACTGATTGTTGGAAGAAATCATTAGGCAGAGAACCGGTTGTTAAATTATTTGAATCCCACCACTGTCACACATCCTTAACTAAGATAGGGTTTCTATCTTAATTTCATCTAAAGGATTCATTTAAAAATTCTCTACATCAGGCTCACCATGCTCGGCCTGAATATTTTTAGCAGTCCTTGAGGAGTACAATTCCTTTCATGACAATGAAACATTATCCGGATGGTTCCATAAACCAAATCTTCTCCCCTCAACAGCATTTGCACACTCAGGCATTTTGCATATATTATTTTTATTTCTCTTTTCAGTTCATTTTCATTATCTGGAAAGGGTGGGTGAGAACATCACTTGAGGCATCAGGATTTTGTGCTTCATCCTTAGAACTTTAGACTCCATGATGATAGTTATAATAGTTATTTGCAATATCCCATATTTTACATGGATTAACAGGAAGGGATTAATATCAATGTTCATACATTTGGAAATTGTTTTGCTCCTTGCCTCTGACAGAGTTGCTGAGTTGATACACAATTGTTCTGGGTTTTCATACTAATGAGTGACCTAGGATAGTTCTTTGTCTTCCTGAAGAGCCTAGGAAGCTATTCTGTCTCCTGTTTATCAGTGTCACTTTTTCTTCCTCTGAAGGCTTCCTCTGTTTGCTCTTGAAAGGACTGAAAATTGATTGTGGTTTCAGTGGTTAAGACTATCACTTATATCTCTTGCTTCTGGGTTGTTACTCTTGAGCAATAGTGTTGTTCTTTTGTTTGTTCCATATTTTGAAAAGATGCTGTTTCTGTCAGCTCAAAATGATATTTTTTCATTTGATAAAACAGCATATTCTCTAATGAATTACAGCTGTTCTATCTACCACTCCAATTAACTGAGAGTTTTTTAAAAGTATAGTACTGTTTGCACTTCAGCTGGAGTATATCAGATTGTTTTCAGGATTACAAACAAGACATTAACATTACAGGTATATCAGCTGTTCACTTCTGTTCATTTTTACTTTCGTTTCTTATGGTGCTACAAATAGAAAATATTTATGTCATGGTTGTCCCAAAGGTGCTTTAAAAAAAAAGGCAACTGGATTTCTTTATTTTTATTTTTCTTGAAGACATTTTCTCTTCTCATGCAAGAAGCTTCTTCAGTTCTAACTAAATGGTGAGAAATGGAAAGGATGTATACATTCTTGGCATTCATCCAATTGTGAACACATTATTTATTTATTTATTTATTTATTTGTTTGTTTGTTTGTTTGTTTATTCATTAATACTTATTTCTTCTTGTTCCCTTTTAAGGCTTCATAATAGCTAAGTACAAACTCTTGACTTAGAACATTTGTTTGAATTCAATTCTTGTTAATTCTCCATGTTGCTCTATGAGCTGGAAACCATCTGCCTTATATTCTTCTTATGTTCTCAGCTTACTACACCAGGAAGTAGTCACTCAATCACCCAGAAAGAGGCTCTCAGTTCCCACTTCTTCCAATACCTAGCTATTCAAAGTTGACCTTTTCACTTTTCACAGCTGAGCACGCAGTCCCTTAGCTTCTCCAGTCACTCTCCCTTCTTCCTTCTATTTTCCTTCCATTTCCATGTTGTATTGTTGAGCAAATCCCACTTGTTCTCCTTCTTTACATACTTGTTAACTAATTTAGACTCTTAACAATCCCATAGTGTTACTACAATCATATAACACTGTATAATGTTTATATAATATTGTATTTTGCTTTTTATACAATGCTCTAATTCATCTCTGTCTTTAGACGTTCATAAGAATTTATAGAAAATGGGGGAAACCATATTATCTGTGGGTGCCCTTACTCATTCTGCTTCAGGAGACACTTGGCTGTGATCTTAAAGTCTAATCTGAATGTCCTTTGTTCAGAGGGGATCTTTTAAGAATTGTGCAAGATTGTTTCCAACCCTGTATTATTTCCATCTTTCACTTCAACCACACCTATCATGCATGAAAAACTTTGGATGCAGATAAGAAATTACACCTATACGACTCAGGTACAAGGCCACATAAGGACCAGCTTAAGGAATTAGAAAGCAGAAAACCCTAATTCTCCAAAAACTTAGGTCATTTAGCCTGGGTTGATTATAAATTGACAATGGAGAGATCTCACCTCTCAGAAATAGAGACCAAGGCAGCTTCTGCTTAAAGCTTCTGTAGCCATTTTATCAATGCTGCATAACACACTTTCAGCCATCAACAAAAGAATTAAAGATGCTTGCACAACCCAGCCAATAATGATAACGAAGCTTTGATATAGTGAGCCTTTATCATCTCTTTTCAATGAGTGAAACACGAGCCTCAATAAAAGGCTAGAAGCTTAGTGGACTGTACAGAGACAGCATGAGATTAGCAAGATCATCTAACACATTCTGTTTTTCCGTACTTGTTTATATTTTAGCTATGTCAGATGGTGTTCTGTAGGTGGAGAGCAACAATTCTCTTGGCCAGCATGTTTTACCTTTCTTAAAATAAGTTTCAGACCTAACATTTTATTTAAAATGATTTGACCACTGTAAAGCAAAGAACCACTAATAAACCATTAAGCAAAATCCTTACTGCAATAATAGTTACATCTTTTGTTTTCTGTTCTTTGCAATTAAAATATTGTATTTGAAATATAGACTTATTCTGATTTTTTTTTTTAAAAATGATACCTGGCTTTGAGAATGTCTAAGATTCATAGACCAGTGTCAGTGGCCTAGTATGCCTTTGAAAAAAATCATCCTTTAAATGGGAAAAAAAGCACATCAATTTTATATAAATCTAAGACCTGTTGTATCTCAGCATCAAACAGAATTATTGTGAATTAAGAACTTTGGTTGAATATGTTATTCCATAGTTGAACTTTTCCCTCAGCTTCACCCCAGAGTTAAAATTGGGTGGGACTCTAGGGCTTTATAACAAAAGTAACTATTAATGAAAAACTATCTGATACATTCAACACAGCAGGACCCTGTACATTTCCTCTAATCTTTCAGCGAGACTCAAGGGAGGCTAAAGTTTAGATCAGTCTATTCTCTCTAGAACTTTGATTCACTATTAAATTCCATCTAATGAAGATGACTTTGCCATCTCACGTTCATCAGCAGGCTATGCATAGAACAATGGCAGGATCTAGAGGGATAGAGGGATATTGTTCCTTTTTCTTGTTATGCTGTACCTGAGTAGAATTGCATGAAAATTTACATCATGGGTGTTGTGGTGTGTTATACTGAACTTAGCTGACTGAAAAAAATGTGGTAGTGTTGCCTTATGCATTATGTTTGCCTAAAAATAATGTGAGGGGATGGAGGAGAGCGTCAAAGATGATTAGGGGACTGGAGGCTAAAACATATAAAGAACAGTTGCTGGAATTGGGTATGTCTAGTTCATTGAAAAGAATAGCAGTGTTCCAGTATCTCAAAGGCTTTCCCAAAGAAGAGGGAGTCACACTATTCTCCACAGCACCCAAAGGCAGGACAAGAAGCAATGGGTGGAAACTAATCAAGGAGAGAAGCAACCTAGAACTAAGGAGAAATTTCTTGACAGTAGAACAATTTATCAGTGAAGCAACTTGCCTCCAGAAGTTGTGAATGCTCCAACACTGGAAGTTTTAAAGAAGAGATTGGATAAAAATTTGTCTGAAATGCTAGAGGGTCTTCTGCCTAAGCAGGGGGTTGGTCCTTTCCAACTCTGCTTTTCTATTCTATATATTCCTCTAACTGTATAGCTATCACAACCATTTTCCTATATTTTATTCAGTTTCCAATAGAAGAGAATTTCTGTAGCTGAGGGCTGGAGTGTGGAGTTCTTGGTGTTCTTGGAGCTTGTTTGTTTGTTGACTTTACTCAACAGGAGTGTATTTTGAAATAAAGCATATGTTTCCTAGGACTGTGCGAATGATTTGTTATTGGCTCAATTTTCTTGAACTTGTTTTCCTCATGTGTTGAGACCTCAATTACCATATTTCTCAACCTTATTGTTTGAAAAGGCTGCTCACGTCCGGCTATGTTAATAGACAATATTGGTCATTTGGAGTTTGCTAGTTAGGGGAAAGCTGACTTGTTTATGCTTGGATTATTGATTCTACTTAGTAAGACGAAAACAACAACAAAGAATATCTGTAGGATGAAAACTCCCAACAGTGAGTAGAAAAACTCCAAATCAACAGACTTAAGTATGCAGTCTGTAGAAAGTACTAAAAGAAAAGAGTTCATTTGGTGAATTGTGGGGAAAAATTCCTTTTGGTGGGAAAATACTTTGAAATGGATAATCATTATATTCCATGTGTCTCAGTTAATTGCACTATAATCTTTACATGGAGTTATAATGCTGTGCATGAACTATTTTCCAGACAGCAATGTAGCAATGGCACTTAAACTTATATACTGCCTCACAGTATGTTAAAGCCCATTCTAAGTGATACAGATACAGAATTGTTTACTACATGATGTTCTAAATAGAAATCTCATTATTGGTACAAAATATGCCTGTATTTAATTCTTTAAAGGATAAGACATGAGACTAAAATAGACCTGTGTGTGCCTCGTGGTATACAGAGGAACTGAGAGGGATGAAACACATGAGGAGACATCTAGAGCACCACTGATAGAAGACAGGAGATGAATTGAACACGGGAATAGCTTCTACTAAGGCCTACCTTGTGGCAATTTGTGAGGCGAAGTGTAAATACTTCTCCACACTAATTGCATCTGCAGATAATCGCCCAGCAACCCTCTTTAAGGTGAGCCTCCTCCTCCTAGGGAAGGAGGAAACTGAGGTCCATCTGAAGGGGTGCGCTGAGGAATTTGTGAATTTTCTGGAAGACAAAATCACTTGAGTTCATTCCCAGTTAGATGTTGGTGTGGTTGCTGATCTGGTGGAAGCTCCTGAGGCAGGTTCTTGCCCTATTATCTGAGGACAGTTTGACCTGTTGCTCCTGAGGAAGTGGACAGGATCCTAGGGAGTATGCATGCAAGCACCTGTATTTTAGACCTATGTCCCTCCTGGCTTGTGAAAGCTTCCCAGGAGATGACAGGCAGGGGGACTTTGGCAGTGATTAATGCTTCTCTACAGGAGGGGACAGTGCCCCAGCACTTTAAGGAAGCACTGGACTCCACTAAGTTGGATAATTTCTGACCTGTCTCCAATCTTCCATTTTTGGGGAGGGTTGTTGAGAAGGTGGTCATGCAGCAGCTCCAGAGATTTTTGGAAACGGATTATACCCCTACCAGTCAGGATTCAGGCCTGGATTTGGGACAGAAACAGCATTGGTCACACTTTTGAATGATCTCTGGCAGGAGCGGGATGGGGTAGTGCATCCATCTCTGCTCTACTTGACCTCTTGGCGGCTTTTGATAACATTGACCATGGGATTCTTCTGGGGCAGAACATTTATATGAAACTGCTGAGTGAGATCATTCGTCACCATGGTCTGAGATATCACCAATATGCTGATGATACTGAGCTGTATGTCTCAGTCCATGGTGAGTTAAGTGTTGCTGTGTCTTCCCTCTCACAGTGCCTGGAGGCTGTTAGGGGCTGGATGGGAAGCAACAGTTTGAAACTAAACCCTTGTAAGACCAAGTGGCTCTAGGTTTGGGGTTTGTTGGCTCAGGAAGAATTACCACTTTAGTCTTGGATAGGGTGGCACTACCCCAAACAGACTCTGTGTGTAATCTAGGGTTTTCCTGGACTCACAACTCCTGTTCAAAGAGCAAGTGGAGGTCGTGGCCAGGAAGCCCTTTGCGCAACTGTGAGTTGTGTACCAATTATGCCCTTTCCTGGATCAGTGGTCCCTACTCACAGTCCCTCATGCCCTGGTCACCTCCTGTCTTGAATTTTGCAACATGCTCTACATGGGGCTGCTCTTGAAGAGCATCCAGAACAGTGGTTGGATTCAAATGTTTTTATTTCTGGTTCTGTGGGCATACTGTAAAATCTCCAGTCAGAGGTGGTATTTGCCAGTTCTCCAAACTACTCAAAATTTCCACTACCAGTTCTCCAGAACTGGTCAGAACCTGCTAAATACCACCTCTGATCCAGAAGTACCAGTTGGTGCAAAATGCAGCAGCCCGCTTGGTCTTATGCAGACCCTGGTGTGCACATGTGTCACCTCTCCTGCAGGAGCTGCATTGGTTGCTGATTTGCTTCCAGGTGCAATTCAAGGTGCTGGTTGTCACCTTTAAAGCCCTTCATGGCTTGGGTGTGGGTTATCTGAGGAAATATCTCTTGCCAGTCACATCTACCTGACCCATTAGAGTGAGGAGGCAGGGAATGTTGTGGGTCCCACCCCTGAGGGAGATACACCTGGTGGGACCTAGAAGAAGGGCTTTCTCCCTGGTGGCTTCCTCTATCTGAAATATCATTCCCCCAGAGATTAGAATGGCCCTCACTCTAGCACTCTTCCAAAAGGCACTGAAGACCTGGTTTTTGCCAGCGGGCCTGGGGAACCCAGAGTAGGATTGAGCTCATCAAATGGCTAGTGTGATCTGCTGTCATCGGGGAGGGGTGGGTGGGAGTTGGTTTTTTGTTTTTTTGTTTTTTGTTTTGTTTTGTTTTTTCTTTTTCCCAAATTTTGTTATATTGTACTTTAGTAATTCATTTCTTTTTTTAGTTTTTATTATTTTTTATTTTTATTTTTTGTTTTAAATATGATTTTAGCTTCCTTGAGTCACCATGGGCGAATAGGCGGCAATATAAATTAAATAAATAAATAAATAAAAGAAGTAGGAAGTAGGAATGCATAGCACAACCCACCTATATTAGAGTTCTATTCATCTCTATAAAGCAGGGGTGTCAAACTCATGGCCCATGGGCCGGATGTGTCATGTGCTGGCCACGTCCATCCTCATTTTAGCAAAGGGGGAAAAAGTCATGATACATCACATGATGACAATGTGAATACACAAATTTGACACCCGTGCTATAGAGGTAGCACTGGAGGAGCTCTATAATTCTTGGATTTGGCTACATAGCTAGGTATTCTGCTGGATTTTGTTTTAGTTTCATGTGTGCAAAAGATGATTAATGAGAATTACAAGTCTGTTATATGAGATTATATGAAAGATTGCTTTACATCAACATATCTCATCCACCTCTCTTAAACTAATGCCTGCAACTAGGCTGAACAGTCTGAAAATTGCGGTGTCTCTGGTAACTACAAAATACCAGATTTAAGTAAACTATTTTACATCATTAGTAAAGACTACCTAATTGTCGTTCTACCTGGAGAAACTGATGCCCCCTACTGGGAAAGTCCCCCCCCCAAAAAAAAAAATTAGAAAAGAAAAAGAAAAACCACTGTTCACAAGGATTAGACAAGAAGTCATGAGGGTTGAAGAAACTTTGGGATTGTTTTCCACCAACATGGAAGCATAACGTTTGGCTTGTGAGGAAATCAACCTGTTTCCAAAAAAAAAAAAAAAAAAAAAAAGGAAGGATGAGAAAGGCCATATTGCTATATGGTCAGTGGCCAGTTATGAAACCATCCCTTCTCTTTTCCTATCCATCTTTGAGTTTCCACTTCTTCTGTGCCCACTGAACCATGAACAAGCAATAAACTGTTCTTGCCAGACTTCTGAACTAATTTCTCACAAAGAGTATTCAAAATGTACTGGAAGGCCATGTGAAAATAAACCAGCGGCTGCATAAAAATAGAGGGTTTTATTTTCGTCAAAAATTACGTTCGTAACATATGATTCTGCTTCAAACAGAATCCAAGTGCAGAAGCGCTCCGATTCTAATGCTATGCCTAAACCCTGATGGTGGAAAGGAATGTCTTAACTGATATGCCACTGAAAGGAAACAAATTGCTGTACTCTTATCTTGGAAAGACGATCCCGTGGCAACTAACTTGGCTTCATGTGAAGGTATCCAGGATTTTATAGAAAGAAACATTCAAGAGTTATAACAAAAGCAAACAATTTTGTTCTCCATATATTCTTATTAATAGTTATAAAGGTAACATTCAGCACCTTGGACAAAGAGAATAAATGATGAAAGTAGTTGTTGAATGATTAACTTTTTTCCCTTAAGCAATTATGTGTAATGGAAGAATAAAAATACCCTACAAAGGATACACTTTTGTAACGTTTCAGTGTACTAACCGTATATTACATTAGTATGCTTGTTCAGACTCCAATTTTTCTTGAGGAACCTCTGGCCTTTCCCACTTAGTTACTTATATATCTTCAAATCACTGATGCATCATTAAATATCCTTACTGATATTTTGATCCAACAATGATGAATAACTGTAGACCAGTGGTGGGATTCAATTTTTTTTTACTACAGATTCTGTGGATTTGGTTTGATGGGTGTGATGTGGCTTGGTGGGTGCGACAGGGGACTGTACTGAAAAATCCCCATTCCCTCCCCACTCCTAGGGGAAGGATACTGCAAAATCCCCATTCCCTCCCCACCCCACTAACCTGCTATCCAGCTCTGTTCTCCTATGCAGGTCAACAAAGGAAGACCCAGGCAATCATCTGGGACTTGGGAGGCAGAGAATAGATGGGAACAGGGCTACTCAGAGGTGGTATTTGCCAGTTTATTGGACTACTCAAAATTTCCGCTACCGGTTCTCCATTCTGGTTCAGCTGAACCAGTAGTTCCAGTGAGCATTTGCCCCCGCTCCACCCCTGCTCTTTCCTGTGCTTTTTTTTCATTTTTTAGAGCATAGCTGATTCAGGCGGCAGAGCAGTTTGCCACACCTCAGCTGTTTAAAGCCCCTGTCACACAGCACCAATGGATGGAAAGAGGATGTAAAATGGAGAAAAACACTTGCCATCCATTGGTTAACGTGATGCATCCGTTCTGTACTCACTGTGTCCGTTTTTCATACTCTCTATCCGTCCAGCATCCATCGACTGACATTTCATCCGCTCAAAAAGTTTTGAGCTGCACAAAACTTTTTGAGCGGAAAATGTATCCAATGCGTCCGTTCTACATCCGATACGCATACGAGGAACATCCGTTGGACGTCCGTCGTCATCCGTTATGCATCCTCTATATCCGCTAGATATCCGCTGCGCATCCACGCAACTCACATCCACTCCAGCAGAAAACGGACACAGGGAGGAAGCGAAACAGACACAGAATGGACACAAAGTGTTAGTAGCATGGACGTAGAAAGGATGAAAGAGGATGCAGCTCGCATACAAAGCATTAAAACAGAAAAAACGTTCATATAGGGGACGTATCTCGGATATTTAGGATGTCTGCAGGATGTCTAGAGGATGCAGAAGGACACCTAGCGGAAAACCTATATTTCCTATAAAAAGGAGGAGGAAATCACCTGGATCTCACTTTCAGTCCAGCAGCCCTGCGGTGCAGACCTCTTCAGCCTTCTTCTGGCACTTACTCTTCCACAGCATCCAGTCATCTCCACCATGGATCATCACACACTCCTTTTGGTAGCCGCCATCGTTCTACAACAGTGCGAAGCCATCGACAGGCTCTTTCACCTGTTCTATGCGAAGAAAAGGAGGCGTCCAAGAAGTGTCTGGGTCCAAAGATGGATCGCGAGAAGAGCCGAGTACGGACTGTATAACAAGCTGATGGTGGAGCTGAGGAATGAAGACCCTTGTGCATTCCAGAACTTCATGAGGATGCCGCCAGCCATGTTTGACGAAGTTGTGGAGCGGCTGACACCCAGGTTGACCAAGGCAAACACCAACTTCCGGCCCAGCCTGGACCCTAGGCTCAAGGTGGAACTGACTTTGCGCCACCTGGCCTCTAGGACCATGTACAGGAGCATGCAGTACGCCTGGACGGTGCCACACAACACCATCAGCATTGTGGTCAGAGAAGTGGTGCAGGCCATCATCGAAGAATACCTGGAGGAGCTCCTCCAGTGCCCCTCCACTGAAGAAGGCTGGAAGAAAGTTGCAGAGCAGTGGTATCAGAAGGGGAACCTCCCTCACACCGTTGGAGCCATAGATGGCAAGCACGTGGCCTGCAAAGCTCCAGCCAAATCCGGGTCCACTTATCACAACTACAAGGGCTTCTTCAGCATCATCCTCTTTGCCATGGTCGATGCTGACTACAAGTTCATGTACATCGATGCTTCAGGCAACGGCTCATCTTCAGATGCCCAGGTATACAACGCCAGTCACCTCAAGGAGGGGCTGAAACGCAACCTCATCATGGGCTTCCCAGATCCAGACCCCCTGCCCAATGACACACAAGATGTGCCCTACTTCATCGTGGGGGATGATGCCTTCTCCCTCAGAACCTACCTCATGAAGCCCTACACTTCCAGATGCCTCACCTGTGAAGAGAGGATCTTCAACTACAGGCTGTCCAGGGCAAGGCGGGGGGTGGAGAACACCTTTGGCATCCTGGCCAACAGGTTCCAGGTACTTCTCACCACCATGAAGCATCGCCCACAGACCGTGAAGAACATCATGGAAGCTTGCTGCATCCTGCACAATCTCATGTGCACCCGCTACCCAGTGTTGCAGAACAGGCTCGTTGACCTCCAACAAGGGAATGGGGACATGGAGCCTGGTGAATGGAGGCCAAGGGCAAAACCTGATAGATACTGTGGATGTGCAAGGCCCCAACAGAGCTTCACGTGTAGGGAAGAAGCAGCGCAACCTCCTGAAACACTGATGCAACTCCCCAGCTGGAGCAGTGGAGTGGCAAGACAGGATGGTAGATGCTTAATGGATGCTTCCTTCAGCCTGTCTCATCACACGGATGAGATTGTGCCATGTATGTTGAGTGGCCCTACAATGAACAGGGCATTTAATAAAGAGTTGTGTTTATGTTGAAATGTGTTGATTAATAATTACATTGTTATTGATAATAAAGGACCATAGGTGTGGCACCTGGGAGGGTGGACCATACAGTCCCACTATACTTGCACTGGAGGTTTATCTATCCCACAGCTATTACCCATCCCACAGGTATCCCTGCCCATCCCACTGCTATCTTAACCCATCCCACAGCTATTACCCATTCCACAGGTATCCCTGCCCATCCGACTGCTATCTTAACCCATCCCACAGCTATTACCCATCCCACAGGTATCCCTGCCTATCCCACTGCTATCCTAACCCATCCCACAGCTATTACCCATCCCAAAGGTATCCCTGCCCATCCCACAGCTATCTTAACCCATCCCAAAGGTATCCCTGTCCATCCCACAGCTATTACCCATCCCACAGGTATCCCTGCCCATCCCACTGCTATCCTTACCCATCCCACAAGCATGCAAAGGCTTAAACCATTTCTAAAAGTTTCCACCAAGACTTTATTGATTAAAAGAACTGAAGCAAGTGTGTGAAGCAAAGATAATCTTAATTAATAGCAAACTGTAAAAGCAAAATGACCCAAGTAAAGTGTCCCAAGCAAAGATAAAGTCAACAGGTATCCACCCAGTCTCTGGCACTCTTCTTGGTCACTCGGAGGCATGCCCAGTCTCAGGGGTGAAGGGTCCAGGTGCTGTGAAGTGGCTGCTGCTGGAGTGCTGGTCTGAGGCGCCATTGGGGTGCCTGAACCCGAGAGGACAACAGGGGATGGTGTGTGGAGGAAACTCTCAGAGAGCTGGCTCAGTCCTGTGATCTTGAGAGCCCCTTCCTCCATGACATGGGGTGTCAGTCCCAAGACCGATGACAGATGTTCTGAGGCCAGGCTTGGCTGTGGTGTGGAAGAAGGAGGAGTGTAGTGGGGCTGTCTGGTCTACAGGTGAGCGAGGTGAGGCGTGGGTGGCATATGTGCCGTGGGTGGCATCTGTGGCATGGGTGGCATCGATGGCATCAGTGGCATTGGTGACGTTCGATGAACCTGTGGCTGGATTGGGAAGGGCTGCCTGTGCTGCTGGAACCCCTGGTAGCTGTAGCCTTGGTATGTGAGGGCCTGTGGAAAGCCTTGGAAGGGCTGTGACATCACCTGGGGTGGAGGAGCAGACCTGGACTGGGTCGGAGCAGGTTCAGCTTGGCCTGGAGGGTTGTGCAGAAGACCGGTGATCCTGTCCTTTATCACCTGGTACTGGGGTTCCGACATGTTCATGAGGGTCTGGTTGACGTAGGTGAGGAAGGGCTTGCAGTTTGAGGATGGTATGTCGGAGTGTACCAGCTGAGAGAGGAGATCTACACTGCTTTTGATGGTGTCCCTGATCTCCAGCAGGACATTGTGGCTCTGCCCCTCCGGTCTGGCTCTCTGCCTGCTTTCTGTGGAGGTGGAGCTGGGGGTGTATGTGGGTTGGTCTCTGGTGGAAGTGCCCTCTCCTTGCTCCCACTGTGTCGGGGAGTCCTCTATGCACTCTGCCATGGGGAGTGCAGCTGTCGGGGAGGTCTCCATCGTGGGACGCTCCACAGATACCTGCCTGGACACAGGAGCTGACTCTTGGCCAGAAGAGGACTGGCTCTTTGTGGGCTGCCTGAGAGAGAGGGTTGTCAGAGGGGCTGCTCCTTGGTGGCGGATCTCACCCTCCAAGAAGCTGTACTTGGCCATCACGTAGGTCTCCCGGTTGGTGAGCTTGACCATGGCCTGGCCAGATTTCTTGAGGTGCAGCTTCCCGTACTAGGTGTGCATGTGCTTCCACCAGCCAAGAAGGACCTCCGAAGTGTAGCCCAGGCTCTCCGTCTTCTCTCTCCAAGCAGCACGCTTCCTCTTGGTGTCTCGATAGAGCCTGTGTCCCTTCCGCCATAGATACTCGCTCTCCCTCAGCCACTCGAGCACCTCAACCTCATGTTCCTCTTTGATGGAGTATTGCCTCCTCTCCCGTTCTCGCATATGCCTCTTCCTCCCTCTGGCAGGGCCATCTGGGCCCTCATCAGAGGGGCTTCGAGGTTGTAGGGGCTGCTCCACCACACCACCACCACCAGCAGCAGCAACAACAACAGTAGCAGCAAAAGCAGCAAAAGCAGCACCAGCAGCACCAGGATCAGTTGCAGCAGAGTAAGCACCAGCAGGACCAGCAGGACCAGGATCAGCAGCAGCAGAGTAAGCACCAGCAGTACCAGCAGCACCAGAAGGACCATCAGGACCAGGAGCAGCACCAGCAGAGTAAGCACCAGCAGAAGCACCAGTACCAGGAGCAGTGCCAGCAAAGTAAACACCAGCAGAAGCCCCAGTACCAGGAGCAGCGCCAGCAGAGTAAGCACCAGCAGAAGCACCAGCACCAGGAGCAGCGCCAGCAGAGTAAGCACCAGCAGAAGCCCCAGCACCAGGAGCAGCCCCAGCAGAAGCCCCAGCACCAGAAGAGTCAGCCCGAGCAGCAGAAGCCCCAGCAGAAGCAGAGTCAGGGCCAGGGAGTGGGATGGTGGCCCTGTCCTTCTTGCCAGGGCTGGCAGCAGATGGCACAGGCTTCCTCTTCTTTCCCATGGTTGTTGGCTGGAGATGTGTCTGGCAGCAGGTCTTTCCTCTGAATGGTGACCTGCTTGCGAGCTGCTTCCCTTTATATCCGCGGGGCTGATGCAATGCATCCTCCCCGCATGCAGAGTGAATGCTTTGCATCCGCTAGGCTTCCGTGATGCATCCACTGTATCCGCTCAACATCTGCTCTGCATCCGCTCCTTCTGCTGTGCGTCCGCTTCGCTGTGCTCCCCCGGAAGCCCTGCGGATGTGCCATCTGCTTCCATCCTCTAGGTTTCCGTGCAGCATCTGTTTTACATCCTGGCTACATCCTCTCCCCATCCGTTCCTGTTAGGGATAACATTGTTCACCCTAACTGTTTTAGGTGAAATACTAACTATAAATCATAGTTAGTGTATGCAGCTTTAACTGTAAAATAGCAACTGTGGGTGTGGTTATGAAAACCATATAAAAGTAGCAAGGCTACAGCTTGCTCGCTCTCTCTCTGGCTTTGATGATCCATGATTACTGCTTGGAAGCAAGACTGCATTGCTCGAACGGGAGAGACAACAACGGATTGATTTATGTGAACTGACAATAGGATATTCTACATGGACTTTGCTAACTGAATATCCCTGAATGGACTGACTACATGGTAAATGAATATAGGACTGTTTTTGACTATGCTATAAACTTATACTGGAATAAAATATATTCTTGATAGCACAAGCGTATCTGTTATTTTTACTGTATGTTAATAAACATACAAGCTTAGCTCACTCATTTATCTGTGTGCCTATCTGACTAACGCTGCACATTCTGTTTAGCTTGCCTACCTAACCCTGGTTGGGGAACCCAGGCTTAACACTGGTTATGGGCCCAGAGGCTGCAAAGTCAGTTTAACTAGGTTAAACAGATTTATGTAAAAAGTGAGAGTTTGTGTTGTTATACATTACAGTAAACAGACAGCTGTGTTTTATTAATTATATTTTTATATCCATATAAGAAAAACATGGCACAAGTCAATTTAAAAAGTTTGTCCCTTATATCCAAGCTGGATGGAACAAACTATGTATCATGGTCTACAAAATGTAGTCTACTTCTACGAAGTGAAGGTCTGTGGGACATAATTGAAAATCCACCAAACGTAGAAGAATGGGATCCAGAGGATGAGGAAGACAGACTAAAGATAGAAGAATTTAAACATAAAAATCAACAAGCTATTTGCATAATTGCGTTAACCTTAACTGATCAACAGCTTGTTTATATCCACGGAGAGAAAACGGCTTTTGGCTGTTGGCAGAAGCTGAAGAGGATTTATGTCCGAGATAAGGTTGGTGCACACATAAATCTAACACGGAAGCTTTTCAGGACACATCTCCAAACAAATGGTGATATGCAGAGTCATTTAAAAACTATGCAAAGCATTTTTCAGGAATTACACGAAAAAGAGCTAATATTCTCTGAAAAACACCAAATTTATATAATTCTATCTTCCCTTGATGAAAGTTATGATAACTACGTAACTTCACTTGAAATTTTGCCAAAGGAAAATTTAACTTTAACTGATATAACTGGAAGATTGATTGAAGAGGCCAGAAGAAGGCATGAAAGAGATGAATTAAGGAGTGAGCAACCTCAAAAAGAAGATAATAAATCTCCTACTGCATACGCAATTAAAAGGTGCTTTAATTGTGGAGGAAGAGGACATTTGGCAAGATTTTGTAAAAAGGCAAAGAGCCAGAACGCTGGCCAGAATACTAAAAATCATCAAAAGATGAATAAACATTTAGAGTTAGCCATGTATACTAACGGAGCTGTAAGAAATAATTTATGGGTGGTTGACAGTGGGGCATCCCATTGTATAACAAATGATAACAAAAATTTTGTTAAAATGACCCAAAGTAAACAGCAGATATCGTTAGCCAATGGCTGGAAACTGAAAGCTAAAGGTGAAGGTATAGCATATTGTTCTTTTATAAAAGAGAATGTAAAAATGTTATATGTACCACAACTTAAGTTTAATTTAATTTCAGTTAGAATTTTGGTTAAACTAGGATATGTAGTTACATTTAAGGGAGATAACTGCTTAATTACAAAAGATGATAAGAAAATTACTGCATCTTTAAGAGATGGCTTATATGTGTTAAATGATGATGGTTTAAAGGTGGCTAACACAATTTATGAAAACCAAAAACCTCATGATGAATGTATTCACTTGTTACATAGAAGGCTAGGGCATTTAAATTTTAAAATGCTTAAGAAAACTGTTGAATTGTCTAAGGGAATAAGTTTGAAACTTTGTGATAAGTATTTGCAATGTAATGCCTGTAATCAAAATAAGAGCAGGGTCATACCAGCTAATAGAGTTGATGGATTTACTACTAAAGAGCCTTTAGAAGTAGTATTTGCTGATTTAATAGGTCCGAAAAAACCAAGTGTAGGAGGAGCTCGCTATATACTTAGTATAATGGATCACTATTCTAGATATGGGTTTTGCTATTTAATGAAGAGCAAAACTGAAACATATCAAAATATATTTAATTGGCTAAAATTCGCTGAGAGAAAAACAAAAAGAAAATTAGTGACTCTCATCACTGATAATGGCACGGAATTCACAAATAATAAATTTAAAAACAGAATAAAACAATTGGGGATTCAACATAAAATGTCTGCACCATATAGGCCACAACATAATGCCTTTATAGAGAGAAGAGGCCAAACATTACAATCAATGGCACAAACTATGATGTCTGATTCAGGATTACCTGACAATTTATGGGGAGAAGCAATAATGTGTGGTAATCATATATTAAATAATGTTGTTAATTCAACAACAGGTGAATTACCATTCACACTGTGGCATGGTACAAAACCTGATTTAAGTTACATGCACACATTTGGAGCACCAGCATGGGTGCATATCCCTAAACAACTTAGATACAAAGGACAGCATAGAGCTAAAAGATTGATTTTTGTAGGTTACACCTCTAATCATAGATCCTATAGATTCTGGGAACCAGGTACATCTAGAGTTTACACCAGTGCTAGTGCAAAATTCCTAGAACATGTAGGATGGAATAGATTAGAGCAAGATTCAAACAATGAAATATTTATTGAACCCTACAAAAGTCATAAAGATGAGATTCGCTGTAAAAAGAGTCCAATTAAAGAAGAAGTCCACGAAGAGCAAATAGGACAGGAACAAGAAGAAATAGTTGATCAGGAAGAGTTACATGATCAGGAACAATTAGTAGAGGAAAGTCCACCTGCAAGTCCTGTAATACCTAGACGTACTACACGTGTAACTAGACCACCTGATAGGTATCAAGCAAGTATAGTTTGCCAAGTAACTAAAGTTCCAACTAGTGTAGATGAACTTAGGATGTATCCTGCTAAGGATCAGGAGAATTGGCAAAAGGCAATGGAAAAAGAGCTAAATTCATTAAAGGTAATGAAAGTGTATGAAGATGCTAAATTACCTCCAGGAGAAAAATCCATTGGGTGCAAATGGATATTTAAAGTAAAAACTGGAAATGATGGGACTGTTACCCATAAAGCTAGGTTAGTAGCTCAAGGATTTAATCAAACTGCATCTGATTACGATGAAGTTTTTGCGCCAAGCCTTAAAGCTACATCTCTAAGAGCAGCATTAGTGTGGGCAGCTAAGAAAAACTATATCGTTAACCATTTAGATGTAGAAACTGCTTATCTACATGCACCATTGCAGCACACTATATATTTAAGAAAACCAATTGGCATAAAAGAAAATAATGTAAATAGCAATGATTGTTGGAAACTCAAAAAGAGTCTTTATGGATTAAAACAATCTGGGTTTGAGTGGAACCAATATATTGTGAAAGAGTTAAACAATATAGGTTTTAAATCTGGTTTAGCAGATCCGTGTGTATTTAAAAGAGAAAATAATGGAACGGTGTCATTATTATTGTTATTCACTGATGATATTGCTTTAATAACTAAAACTAATAATGAGGCTAATGAGATAATATCATTATTAGACAAGAAGATAAAAATAAAGCATCTAGGTGAAATTAAAAGGTATCTAGGATTGACAATAAATAAAACAAATCATGGTTTTAAAATATCTCAAGAAGATAAAATTTGCCAATTACTTAAAAATTATAAGATGGAACTTTGTAAACCGGCAAAGACTCCAATGAGTCAAGAAGTTTGCCAAGTTAATGATCAAAGTCCCAAATTTGATAAGTCCATATATCAATCTTTGATTGGTAGCTTATCATATATAAGCAATTGGTCAAGGCCAGATATTGCTTATAGTGTAAATCAGCTGGCACGTTTTAATTCAGATCCAAAAGAATATCATTGGACATCTTTAAAACGAATATTGAGATATCTGAAAGGAACTATAAACCATGCATTATATATAGAGCCAAAGGGTGATTTGAGTCTTAGTGCTTATGCAGATGCAAGTTTTGCAACTGATATAAACACTAGAAAATCAACATCTGGTATGGCTATATTATTTGGTAAGACACTGATAGGATGGAGGTCAATCAGACAACAGCATATTAGCTTATCTACAATGGAAGCTGAATTTTCATGTCTATCATTAGTATGCACTGATTTAATTTTCTACAAACAATTGTTGTTGGACATGGGAATAACAATACAAGATCCCATTATGGTATATGAGGATAACCAATCAGCTATAAAGTTAGCTACTAGTATTGCTGTAAAAACTAGATCAAAACATACTGACCTAAGATATTTGAATGTAAGAGAAGCAGTGAAAAATGAACTGATAAGACTGGTATACTGCATGTCAGAGGAAAACATAGCAGATCAATTTACAAAGGCTCAAGGAGCAACTAAGTTTAAAGAAAGTTGTGAAAAATATAATTTAAAAATGTAAATGATTCACAGTTATTATTGAAACCTAAAATGGGGAGAATGTTAGGGATAACATTGTTCACCCTAACTGTTTTAGGTGAAATACTAACTATAAATCATAGTTAGTGTATGCAGCTTTAACTGTAAAATAGCAACTGTGGGTGTGGTTATGAAAACCATATAAAAGTAGCAAGGCTACAGCTTGCTCTCTCTCTCTCTGGCTTTGATGATCCCTGATTACTGCTTGAAGGCAAGACTGCATTGCTCGAACGGGAGAGACAACAACGGACTGATTTATGAGAACTGACAATAGGATATTCTACATGGACTTTGCTAACTGAATATCCCTGAATGGACTGACTACATGGTAAATGAATATAGGACTGTTTTTGACTATGCTATAAACTTATACTGGAATAAAATATATTCTTGATAGCACAAGCGTATCTGTTATTTTTACTGTATGTTAATAAACATACAAGCTTAGCTCACTCATTTATCTGTGTGCCTATCTGACTAACGCTGCACATTCTGTTTAGCTTGCCTACCTAACCCTGGTTGGGGAACCCAGGCTTAACAGTTCCTTTCCGTTGTTGTCTGCTCTGTTTATGCAGATTTGGGGCACTTTTGAGAGTGGATAACAACGGATGGAAAATTTTCTCATCCGCTGTGTCCTTGTTACATACGTTTTGCATCCATCGGCCTATGTTACAGGCCCTTAATTCACAGGGGCTACAGTAGAAGGTAAGTATTAGAGCTGAAAATGGCCTTTTTAAATGCAGAGCATGCACATACTGCTGAATCACACCACTGGATATTTGCCACACTCCATTTCTTCTCTGGGCTAAGCTTTTTCTTATTGGACTGTTGCCGCCTCCTCCTCTTCCTCCTCCTCCCTCTCAAGGACATTCTCACAAAGAGAGATCCTCTTTTTGCCATGAATCAAAGGGTCGCCACTGAGATCCACCAAGACTTGGATGGCCACTATTTGATTCATAGCAATAAGAGGCTAAAGAAACGACCCCAATACAAATGGCAGTGGACATAACAACAAAAATGGACAAAATGAACATTATCTGTCCTGTCTCTGTAGATTTATAGATCAAGATACCGAATGATCCTGATAAAAATGCCAGTTTTTTATTAGTCTTGCAGTAATGGTAAAATGCTGCTGCTCACCTGTCCATGATGGCCCAAAAATTGCACATTTGAGGTCTTTCTCAAATACGTTTTTTGCTGAACCTACTCATATTTATTTATGTATATTTATTTTTGTAAATAAGTAAACATATTTATGTAAATATTTATTTATGTAAATATATATGCCAAAATATTTATTTATGTAAATATGTTTATATTTTCCATACTTTCTTGATGTAGTATTTCATGCAAGGATTTATTTATTATATCCCTTCTATTATGTCCCTCCCTTCTATAAAGCAGATTCTGTCCTCATCCATATTTAAGTTAAATCTTTATATTACCAGAAGGAGATTTATCTAAGTTCACATTGTCACTTTGTTATTAATCTATAAACTTATAATGCTATCCTTTTGGCAACTCAATAGTTCATTCTGTGCAGAAACCTGCACACGGATGGCCCAGTATTTTAAAATTGGCTGAAAGGCTGTATTTTCTCCTCCTTTCATTCATCTGTCAAAACTCTAATGTGCACAGGACAGTTCTGCCCTCCCACAGCTTCCCTCTTTTTAAATGCTTACTCAGATCATATTTCTGAGAAATGACTTTATGCAAAAGATAAAGTTGCCACGTCGTGTTTTATCTTTTGGGCTTAATTCTTAGGGTTTAAAATTGTGGTGACAAGATTGTGGCTCCCTAATAGTCCTAGTTGCCATGGAACTGTCCTTTCTGAAAAGAACAAGGTCCAGAGGCACGAAAGCCCCTCCTTTTAATATTATCTTCCTAGTTGGCCTACACACAAATCCTTGCTCAGAGATACCAGAACTTGGTGTAGTATACAGGGTAACACTTGCTGACAGTGCAGGCCTTTGAAAAAACAAAAGGAAGGAACTTAATACTGCTGAAGACCAAAGGCTCTTCAGTACAAGAAGTGCTTTGTGACGCCATCCCTGTTCTTGTCTCTTTGGAGGGTTGTGGAGCACTGCAGGGAAAGGGGGAGGAAGCAAAAAAAAAAAAAAAAGCAGGGGGGGGAGGCTATGTTCACATGAAAAGCATAAGCATATTTAGCACTTTCCATGGGTTCTGCTCAAAGGCAATGAAATTCTCCTGTGACTACACAACCAAATGGCTTGGTTGTATCCAATATTGGAGAGTTGTGTCCTCAACTTCAGCAGCTGTGAGACAGGGCCTGTTTATCACACAATCTAGCACAGGGGTATCAAACTCAAGCCCCAAGGGCCGGATCTGACCCACAGGATACTTAGATCTGGCCTGTGGGACCGCCCTGGAAACAGTGAAGGATTGGCCCATGGTGCCTCTGCCAGTGAAAATGGAGCTCAGGAGGGCCACCATTTTTGCTGGCAGAGGTTTAAGGAGTCCATCGCAGCAGGAGCTCGAGAACCTGTTTTTGCTGGCAAAGAGCTCGGGCCACTGTAGACACCCGTGATATGAATCACATTGAGCTGTCCATGCATACCCTCACCATGTCCCCCCTGTCCCCCCAAGGTCAAACACAACCCTGATGAATCAAGTTTGACACCCCTGAGCTAGGAGAAGTAGTTGGAAAGAGAGAAGATTCATTTTTTCAGTTTTGTAACTGTGTAGGAATTCAAATAAGATTTCATAGGAGGTGTGCATAATATATGTATAATTCATATTAATAATTAATAATGCTGTTCAGCTTTGTTTGGGTATTTTCCCACGTCCTTGTAGCTGTGTTTTTAAAGTTGTAGCAACGTTTCGGCAGAATCTCATCTGCCATCATCAGGCTTCTGTATTGAGTTTGTCTCTGGGTCAGAATCTTACAGTTGTTTCAGTTTTAAATTTGGGACTGGCCTATTGCTATGCCAGAATGGATTTTTCTTCATCCTGATTGGTTGGGAGTCTTGGTCTGTGTTTATTGATCTTGGAATTTGTTGTAACTATGTATCATTTATGTGCTTTCAATTGTATATCAATGCAACTATGGATCATTCAGACATTTCAACATTGTATCATTTCACGTGTAATCATTAAGCTTCTGTCTTCTCAGTGACCTTTTACAGGGCACGTACAGGGACAAGGAGTCAAACATTTGCAGAAATGGTTTATTCACTTGGGATTACATTGTCTGGCATGCAGCTTTGTGAAGAAGTAATATCCTGATCAAATATAATTCCTGCCATCCTGTCTGTCCTGATATCCTGCTGTTTTCTGAGTCATTGTTAAATTTGTATATTCCATCTGACCTAGGCTTAACCTAGGTTCTGAATAAACAATCACCCTCTCTTGAATGAGCATAATAAAAGAGCTTGTACCCAGCCATTCTGGGCGCACTCATCTCGAGGAACTTCGTCTCCTGTCGTTTTTCTCTCCTTCGCTCCCTGTCATGAGACGCCCATCTGATGCGGGATAGCAGATACCGCAGGAATTTGCTGTGTTCTGCTTGATTGGTGTTTCTAATATCTTCTGTCTGTTTTGTGGCTTTTTTTGTGTCTTGATTGGCTGGCAACATTGTGTTCCTGTATTGGAGGCTTTTAGTGCAGCTGGCCCCAAGTAAATGGATGGCTGTCTTTTGTTAGGAAGCTAGGTTTCATCTGGGTGCCTGGTTGGGGTGTGTCTGAGCTGGAGGTATCAGGGGGAGTCTGTTTGTGCCCAGGTGTTTGCCTGGCTTGTGGTGTGGAGATTTTTTTGTTTGAGAGTGCAGGCTTCCAAATGATTGACAGTCTGGTGGAATCATCTCTTCTATTCATGCTTTCAGGTCTTTTTTCAATTTCTATGGCTTCTCTGATAATTCTGTGGCTGGGGTTTTCTATAGTGGCTAGAGTTTTAGTGCCATTGAAGTTGATGTTGTGACCTGTGGTTTTCATGTGTTGGACTAGTGAGGAGGTGTGTTCCAGCTTTTTTGCTGAATTTTTGTGTTCGTCCAGGCGGGTACTTATTCTTCTATTGGTCTGTCCAATGTATGTGGCCGGGCATGATGCACAGGGAATTTCGTATATACCTTGGTTTTCCAGGTCAATTTTGTCTTTGGGGTTCCTCAGGATGGCTGCTATTTTTTTGTCTGTTTTGAAGGCAGTCTTGATGTGATGCCTGTGTAGTATCTTACTGATTTTATCTGTAGTACCTCTTATGTAGGTAAGACAGCTATTCCATAGGTCTGTTCATCTGTTTTTTTGTAGATTAGTATTTGCTTGTATCTTTGTCCTTTGTATCTGAAACCGCAGCTTCACATGTACAAAACTCATACCACTTCTTAGAAATGATCAAAGATCAACACGTAGAACAAGAAGATCTGCTTGTAAGTTTCGACATGGTTTCACTATTCTCTCAAGTCCCGATAAAAGAAACTCTTGAAATCATCAAAAATTGATACCAACCAGCTAAACACCTCATGGAACTAACAGAACACTGCTTAACCAACACATATGTCATATACAAAGGACAAAGATACACACAAATTTTAGGAGCCCCTATGGGATCACCACTGTCACCCGTCATTGCAAACCTGTTCATGGAAGAATTCGAATCCAGAGCCCTGGCTAATGCCAACCCCAAACCCCAAATTATGGTTAAGATACATCGATGACACATTTGTGATTTGGCCCCATGGAAAAGAAAACCTAAACAATTTCCTAACACACCTAAACAACACACACCCCAAAATCAAGTTCACCATGGAAACGGAAATAAACAAACAACTACCATTCCTAGATGTACTAATCTACAAAAGAACAGATGGCACACTGGGACACACCATATACCA
>BLBF01000026.1:26567788-26590906 GCA_015471245.1 Laticauda colubrina
CCCTGTGTTAAAGTTAAAGGTGGTCCCTGTTTATAGAAAATAAACAAATAAATAAATAAGCTGAATAGTGATAAGAGATGTTCTTAGCAAAACTGATTGTACTGATGATGATGATGATGATGATGATGATGATGATGATGATGATGATGATGGCAACCATAACAGAGTTTGGAAAACTTGACTATTAAATGCATAGGACTGATTTACGTAATGTTGATGATCCATGATGGTCCCAACATTTTTCTAAGCGCACCATATGGGCTTTTGGGTTGAACCAATGACCAAAGTAAGCAATGCCGACAGATCAGTAGCACAGAAGCATAATATCAGAAGCAAATGGGAAGATGGTATATGTAGGAATGGTAAATAGTATTATACAGAGAGTATGTATTATATATATGTATATAATATAAGAGTATGTATAAATGTATTATACAGAGAGAGGTCAAAAATTAAATCAACTTGAGGTTGTAAATGACTCTAAAGGCTAGGTCCCACTGGCCGACGGACGCAAAACGTATGCAAAAAGAACACAGAGGATGAGCAAAATTTCAGGGGTGGCTCCATCCATTGTTATCCGCTCCAAAAAAGTGCCCCAAATTTGCATAAACAGAACGGAAAAGAACGGAAAGGAACGGACGGGTGTAGTACGTTGCGGAGATGTTAAACAGATGTTCATAGGAAGCCTAGCGGATAGAAGCGGATCGAAGCGGATGACACATCCGAAGGGCTTCCAGGGGAGAATTGCGAAGCGAACGCATAGCGGAAGGAGCGGATGCATAGCGGATGACGCGGATGCATCACGGACGCCTATAGGAAGCAAAGAGGATGCATAGCAGATGCATAGCAGATGCAAAGTGTTCACTGCGCATGCGGGGAGTATGAATTGCGTCAGATCCATGGATATAAAAGGATGCAGCTCACAAGCAGTCAGCATTCAGAGGAAAGACGTGCTGCCACAGACATCTTTGAATAACACCATGGTTCGTCAGACAGGGAAGAAGAGAAATCCTGTGCCTACTCCTGCCAGCCCTGGCAAGAAGGACAGAACCACAATCCCACCCCCTGGCACTGACTCTGAAGCTTCTGGTGCTTCTCCTGCTCCTGCTGCTGCTGGTGCTGCTGGTGCTGGTGCTTCTCCTGCTGCTGCTGCTGCTGCTGCTGGTGGTGTTGCTGCTGCTGGTGCTTCTCCTGCTGGTGCTGCTGGTGCTGCTGCTGTGGTGGACCAGCCCCAAGGCCCTCAAAGCCCTGCTGCTCAAGCCCCTGAAGGCCCTGCTGCTGAAGCCCCTGCCAGAGGGAGGAAGAGGCAAGGGAAGGAGAAGGGAGAGAGGAAACAGTACACCCTTTTCAAGGAGCATGAGGAGGAGGTGCTGGAATGGCTGAGGGAGAACGAGTACCTGTGGAGAAAGGGGCACAGTCTCTATCACGACACCAAGAAAAAACAGGCAGCTTGGAGAGACAAGTCAGAGAGCCTGGGCTACACTGCGGATGTACTCCTTGGATGGTGGAAGCACATGCACACCTGGTATGGCAAGCTACACCTGAAGAAATCTGGGCAGGCCGCTGTCAAGCTCACTGACCGGGAGATGTACGTCATGGCCAAGTGCAGCTTCCTGGAGGGTGAGATCCGCCATCGAGGAGCAGCCCCTCTGACACCCCTCTCCCTTAGACAGCCGACAGACAGCCAGTCTTCTTCCAGCCAGGAGCCAGCTACACTATCCAGGCAGGTGTCTTCGGAGGGCCCCACGGCAGAGACCCCCCCAACAGCTGCACTCCCTATGCCGGAGGACGTGGAGGATCCCCTGTCACAAATGGAGCAAGAAGCAGCAGCCACCAGAGACCAACCCACCCCCACCCCCATCCCCAGCTCCACAGGATGCAGGCAGAGAGGCAGACTGGAGGGCCAGAGCCACACTGTCCTGTTGGAGATCAGGGACACAATCAAGACCAGCACAGATCTTCTCTCTCTGCTGGTCCACAGCGACATACCATCCTCGAACTGAAAGCCCTTCATCACCTCCGTGAGCCAGACCCTCATGGACCTGCCCAAGGCCCAGTACCAGGTGATGAAGGAAAAGATAACAGCACTTCTGCACAACCCTCAAGGCCCAGCTGAAGCTGCTCTGACCCAGTCCAGGTCTGCTCCTCCACCCCAGGTGATGTAACAGCCCTTCCACGGCTTTCAACAGCCCCTCACCTACGAAGGCTATGAGTACCAGGACTTCCCACAGCAGAGGCAGACCTTCCCAGTCCAGGCCCAGGTTCATTGCACGCCACAGATGCCTCACCTCATCCAGATGCAGACCAGACAGCCCCACTACACTCCTCCTTCCTCCACCCTACAGCCAAGCCCCTCAATGGACAATCTGTCATCAGTCTTGGGCCTGACATCCCAGGTCCTTGATGAAGGGCCTCTCAACCTCACAGGACTGAGTCAGCTCTCTGAGAGCTTCCTGAACACACCATCCCCTGTTGTACTCTCGGGCCAAGCCCCAATGGTGCCTCAGACCAGCAGTCCAGCCACAGCCACCTCCACAGTCCCTGGCCCCTTGACAGCTGAGACCATGGACATGCCTCAAAGTGACTGAGAATAGTGCCAGAGACTGAGTTGTTACTTGTTCACTTTATCTTAGCTTAAGACACTTTACTTGGGTCATTTTGTTTTTTTAATAAAGTCATAAAGTTTACCTAAGACAGTTATTAATAAAGGTTATCTTTGCTTCACACACTGGGTTCATTTTTTTGACTTAAAAAAGTGTTGGTGAAAACTTTGAAAAAATGGTTAATCCTTTGCATGCTTGTGGGATGGGTAAGGATAGTTGTGGGATGGGAAAGGATATTTATGAGATAGGTAAGGATAGTTGTGGAATGGGTAAGGATAGCTGTGGGATAGATAAACCTACAGTGCAAGCATAGTGGGACTGTATGGTCCACCCTCCCAGCTGCCACACATATCGCCCTTTTTTATCAAGAACAATTTATTCATTGATCAACACATTTCAAAATAAACAAAGCTCTTTATTAATGCCCTGTTCATTGTAGGGCCACTCAACATACATGGCACAATGTCATCAGTGTTATGAGACAGGCTCAAGGAAGCATCCATTAACCATCTATCATCCTGTCTTGCCACTCCACTGCTCCAGCTGGGGAGTTGCACCAATGTCTCAGGAGGTTGCACTGCTTCTTCCCTTCACATGAAGCTCTGTTGGGGCCTTGTACATCCACAGTGTCTATCAGGTTCCGTCCTTGCCTCCGTTCACCAGGCTCCATGTCCCCATTCCCTTGTTGACAGTCAACAAGTCTGTTCTGCAACACTAGGTAGTGGGTGCACATGAGATTGTGCAGGAAGCAGCAAGCTTCCACGATGCTCCTCACAGTCTCTGGGTCATGCTGCATGGTGGTGAGAAGTATCTGGAACCTGTTGGCCAGGATGCCAAAGGCATACTCCACCACCCGTCTTGCCCTGGACAGCCTGTAGTTGATGATCCTCTCTTCACGAGTGAGGTATCTTGAAGTGTATGGCTTCATGAGGTAAGTTCTGAGGGAGAAGGCGTCATCACCAACGATGAAGTAGGGCACATCTTGTGTGTCATTGGGTAGGGGATCTGGATCTGGAAAACCCATGATGAGGTTGCGTTCCAGCCCATCCTTGAGATCACTGGCGTTGTATACCTGGCCATCTGAAGCTGACCCGTTGCCTGAAGCATCAATGTAGATGAAGTTGTAGTCAGCATCAACCATGGCAAAGAGGATAATACTAAAGAAGCCCTTGTAGTTGTAATAAGAGGACCCCGAGTTGGCTGGAGCTTTGCAGGCTATGTGCTTCCCATCTATGGCTCCAATGGTGCGGGGAAAGTTCCACCTCTCATACCACTGTTCTGCAAGTTTTCTCCAGCCTTGTTCAGTGGTGGGGCACTTGAGGAGCTCCTCCATGTATTCTTCGATGATGGCTTGCACCACTTCTCTGACCACTTTGCTGATGCTGTTGTGTGGCACCCTCCACGTATACTGCATGTTTCTGTATGTGGTTCCAGAGGCCAAGTGGCGCAGAGTCAGTGCCACCTTCAGTCCAGGGTCCAGGTTGGGATGGAAGTTGGTGCTAGGCTTGGTCAACCTGGGGCTCAGACGCTCTACAAGTTCATCAAACATGGCTGGTGGCATCCTCATGAAGTGATGGAATGCACGAGGTTCTTCATTCCTCAGCTCCACCATCAACTGGTCATACAGTCCAAACTCCATTCTTCTCATGATCCATCCTTGGACCCAAACAGCTCTTGGACATCTCCTTCTTCTCCTTCTGTATAAAAGTTGAAACAGTCTGAACAGGTTTTGGTTCTGGTGATGAATGAGCACAGCTATCATACGGACTGTGTCATGATTCATGGTGGAGAACAATTGATGATGTTGAAGACCAAGACCAAGGGTGAAGAGGTCTGTACACCATGGCTGCTGGGCTCATACTGAGATCCAGATGATTTCCTCCCCCTTTTTATAGGAAATATCGGTTGTCCGTTAGGTGTCCTTCTACATACTCTTGACATACTCCAGACATCCTAAATATCTGAGACACATCCCAGATACAAACGTTTTGTCTGTTTTAATGCTTTATATACGAGATGCATCCGTTTACATCCTTTCTATTTCCGTGCTACTAACGCTGTGTGGACATTCCGTGTACCTTTCGTTTTCTCCCTCTTTCCGTTCTCAGCTGCAGCGGATGTTAGTTGAGGGGATGTCCAGATGTCCAGAGGATGGCGAGATGATACAGCGGATGTTTAACGGATGATTACGGACATAGAACGTTTGTTGCCCGTATATGTCGCGGATGTACATCGTACGTGGCGGAAAGTTCATCTGCTCAAAAAGTTTTGTGCAGCTCAAAACTTCTTGCGTGGATGCTCGACGGATAGAGTGTATGAAACACGTATTTAATGAGTACACAACGGATGCATTGCGTTTTCCAATGGATGGCAAGCTTTTTTGTCCGTTACATCCTCTTTGCATCCGTTGGTGCAGTGGGACATGGGCTTAATTCTCTATGCAGCATGTATCAGAATTGCAAAAAAAAAATGTTGAGAAGATTGTTAGATCTTGGGCAGATAAAAAAAAAGAGCAATATGTTGGAATTGCCAGTGTAATATTTATTGTCCAATAGTGGTATATATTGTCTTCCTGTAATTCCCGCACCTATTTCCAGATAAATCATAAACTTCAATTTATCTGAATTGCTCCAATCCTCTGTTTAAAACTGTTTTAAAATCAATAATGAAAAAGATGGTATTATTGCCTATTGTACAAAGGAAAATGTAATAAATGAATGCAAATAGAAGAATATTAGTTTAAGTGTGTCTGGGAAAAGGTTTCACAAAATTCTAATATTTAACCAGTAGATAAATATAATTTGTGCACTTGTATAGAATGTTTATTAATGATGAAAAATAGATAAAGAAATTTTGAGATGCTGATTTAGAATTATTTGATCTGATCTGATCTACTTTACCCCACTTAATATTAGTTAAAGGAAGTAAAAATGACTTTATCAGTATTTTGGGATTTATCATCACTCCTACTGTATTTTATATAATTTTCCAGGACACTTGTAGGCTCAAAAATGTTCAAGAGCCCTGCTTTATGCTGGTAGTTTGCAGCTCACCAGAGGTCTATGTAAAAATCTTTCTCTACAGCGGCTTTCAGTTGCCAGAAATTGGTCCCAGGATCTGTACCTGCAAATATTGGCCAAATGATAGAATGTCCGGTATAAATACTTAACTAAGAACTTCCTTATGTCAGTTTGTCACATAATGCTTGTTGACTTAATGGGGTGATCCTAAAGTTTGGTTTTATGAGAGATGGGGAGCTATATCATTTGCTGAAATCAAACATATTTGTCAGATTTTAGTACATCCTGGAACAAGATTCTAATGCTTTACTATACAGTATTTATCTTGCTCATAAATGGCTGCTGCCAATTTCATTTATCACTTTGTTTTTTCTGAAATATGGACCTTTGCTTTGGTAAACAATGTTAAGATTAGGGATTAATGCTGTGTGCCTGTTTTGACATTTCTGGAGGGTGTGGGGGGAAGTAACTGCCCTAATTTGATCTTCAAATTATGCCCAACTGAAAATAGAACTGATAAGCATGTATATATAAACCTCTAATGTAGCTAACATAGTCCTTAAGTAAACAAGCTAATGTCAATATCACACTCAGAATTATTCATCCCACTTCGAAAGAATCAATCTGAACTGGGAATGGAGGTCACAGATCCTGCTCATACTTACCTAGAAATAAGCCTATTCAACTCACATCACAATATAAGATTTCATTCCACTGTAAAGTTGGACAGGCAATCCTATGCCATATTAAGTTCACTTGTAGATAACTGGAAAAGCAAAACTGGAATGTCTAGAATTAAATAATTAGGAATGAATTACATTGTCCTATTTTGTTTAGGCTTCTCTAACCCAAAGATTGAAAATCTTAGAGTAGTAGTTCTTGGAACAATGATATATGAAGCAAACTATTTTGCATCTTCTGCACAAAAATGTATTTTCTGTCATGTATTTTATATTGTACTTGTAGGCATGGAAGCCTTGATGAAAACCAGTTGACAACAGGTCACATCGGCAAGTCCAGTGAACCAATCAGGAAACCTGCTCATTTAATGATGCCTGGGGATAGTCTACCAGCAGTCTTCTCTATTAAGTCATAAGCTTTGTGTAGAGTTCTTCTTTGCCTTTGAGCTCCAGAGTGAGTTTGTCCATCTCAGCACATTCTAATATCTTTTGGATTCCTCCTGCAGTATATTATCTCGCTTCCAACATTGTGCGAATGCAATCCTCGCCTCTGTCGTTCTGTGTAATATCATGTATTTGGTCTTTTTACTAAATTTCCCCTAATTTTTCCTAAAAGGAACAGTTCAAGTTTGAAGTCTATTTAACATTTTGTTATTTCTTGCAACCAACTAACTTTATTTAAAGATCTTATTTTAATTACAAATCCAATTCAGATCAATTTTTATTCATTGGCGCTTTGCTTCCGGCCCACCTGTGTTTTAGCCCCAACTTTACTCGTTTCTTGGCATGCAGCTTATTTCATGCCACTCAAACGAGTGGTTATGAATGGTTATGAATGGTCAAAAGAGTGGTTATGAACACTCGTCCAGGTTATGAACGGTTGTGAATCGCAGCCATTTGTTATCTAAGGACTGTAATAAAAAGCAAAGAAAAGCACATCTATTCTGAAAAGCCCATCAACAGCTGGAAAAGTAAACTAGGCCATAATAATGGGAAAGAGTGTTATAAGTCATCCCTAACACCCACCTACACTTGAAAAAAACTTCTCCCAGAGACCTGGTTGTGATCACTTTGAGTGATCAACAAAAGTAAAAAAAAAGGCTTTCATTTATTCTTGTCCCCCTCAAGACAAAACAAAATTCTTATTTGGAAGCTTTAGCTCTCTGTGATGGTAAAAACTATCACCATGCAAATAATCTGGCAAAAGGACCCAGATAGAGTAGCCCAATTAACTTAATGAACATAATAAATAATGTATTGCCTTTTTATTCTGTAGAACAGAGTCGCTGCTAGTTTTTGAATAATGTCCAATTCTGCTTTATTTTATTTTCCATGTCTTTATTATCCCACAACTTAATCCTTTGCTAAGGGAAATTTGGTTGCTTCTACATGCCTTTATCATTTGCAGAATGAATAATTGATGATTGATAAGGTAGAGTTATAGAATTGCCCTTCCCATTTTTACCTTCTTGTATCTTGACGAAGTACCATTTTTCTGTATTTTTTGTCCCATCTCCCTGCTCTGTGGGATCTCACTTATGCATCTGAAAGGAACCAGAGTTATAAATTCTTCTAGTAAACTTTGGAGATACAACTGATCAATTTGCATTGGAAATGAGAACCTTAAAGTTTGGTGTGGCTCACATCATGCATGGAGAGAGGGAGAGGGAGAGGGAGAATACATTATAACTTTATGAAGTAAACCCTCAAGAACATTCACTGTTGGGTTTGTTGATGTTTTAGAAAAGTCAACAGGACATGCCCTTAAGCCTCACTTTCTTTTACAGTATGAGTCTTGTAAATGCAACTACATCTCTTGTTCCAGCTGTAAAATGCTATGAATATTTAGAGATACAGGATGAAAAATAAAGAGAAAACAGATTAGCTTTATTGATCATTTATAGATCACTGACTACCAGAGAAAAATGGAAAAGTCACTTTGATTACTTTTTGAACCAAATATAAATGAGAATTGAGAAATGCTGAGATTACTCAGACAATCAATTCATTATTGTGTTTGTCATCCCTACTCAGACCTTTTCCACATTTCAGCTGAGTATGCAGGCATCCTGAGATTATCTACTGAAATATTTTTTTTTTAAATCTAGTATTTTGTTCCCCTTATTGCTGGTTGGGGAATTCTGGGAGTTGAAGTCCACAAGTCTTAAGCTTAAACTTTGCCAAGTTTGGAGATCCCTGTCCTAGAAGAACATTGGCCAAAGATCAACCTCCAGAAAGAAAAATATTGCACAATTCCAGGATGCTTGAATGAAGTTGGTAATACAACAGTTTCAGGCCACACACCGATCAGTGATGGGATTCAATTTATTTTACTCCCAGTTCTGTGGGCGTGGCTTGGTGGGCGTGGCAGTGGAAGGATACTGTAAAATCTCCAGTCAGAGGTGGAATTTGTTGGTTGTCTGAACTACTCAAAATTTCCACTACCGGTTCTCCAGAACTGGTCAGAACCTACTGAATACCACCTCTGCACTGAATGCTCTTGCCATTGTTCAGTTTATCCTTAAATTATATGTAAGAGGTCATTCTGATGGCTTTGTAAAATTGTCATGTAGTAACCTTTAAATTGCCACTGCATTTCCCCCCCTCTGGTTAATCTTTTGCCTCTTTATTTCAACTAATAATTTCTAGTTAAAATCTCCTGTAATGGCCTCACTTGGCTTTATTGTGTAGGTCTTGATTACTATAATCTTATAAAACATATAAGGTATATATGTCTTGATAAGTACCATACCAATATAACTTCATATACAAGGTATATGAAATTATACTGATATGGTACTTAACAAATGTAAAAGCAACTAATTTTCATATAGATGCTAACTTTAAAAAAAAGCTTGACAAAGGACATTTTACAACAGCCATAAAATGTTATTTTATAGAATGTTGGACTTGCTACAGGATGTATTTTATATTTCTTTAACAGGATATTTGGCTTTAGGCCCAAGCTTAACAACCAGGCATGTTGTTCCAGTAGTAAAACACACACACCCAGTCGTGTGTTGCTCATTTATTATTCTCCAGCTCCATAACTGTAATTTAAAATTGAAAGAGTCACTAATGCTGAAAAGGAAAAGAAAGAAAATAGGGTTTTAGATACAAAATGTTAATTGCATTGAAAAATGATTATGTCCTCTTCTGAACTGTATTTGTCTTATTTGCAGCATTTTTTATTCTGCCCATAAAACAGAAAAGAAAAAGAAAACTGGAGAAAACATTAATAATGGGAATAAGTCCAATTGGCTGGGATCACACATTAGCAACCATGCTATTGGTGCTTTATGCATGGTATTCTGAACAAACCATAGCGATAAATCCATACAGGACACTAATCCCTAAACCGTGCATTACCAAACAAACAAAAATCTCAATTAAATCAATTTCTGAATGTATATACATTACACAAAGTCCAAACCCCAATGTAAACACATTATACTAAAGCATAATGTGTGACTTAAAGCTTTTGGAATATTCAATAGACACAAAGTTCCCAGACTATATCATCAAAGAGAATATCATTGAAATATAGAGATCACGTATCTAGAATTCTAAAGTTAAAGCTACAATCCTAATGCTATTCTTACTCAAAGTACATCCAATGACTCAATTTGGACTGATGATAAATGATTCTTGATGTTATATAGCAATGACCTATAGTAGCAAAGGATCCCTTTGCTGTTAATAATCCTTCTCCCTTCCCCCACTAGCAACACCATTGGCCCTGAGAGTCATCTCACCATGATGTCTTCAGGCAAACCATTCCAGATTGCTGTGCACATTCAGCAGAGAGAAACAATGGTCCAGATGGTAAAATAGGAATGCTATGGAACTGGCACCCAAGTTGCTGCTTTCCATCATTTGCAGTTTTTCAAACTAAGGAGAAACTTTCTAACAGTGAGGACAATTAATCAGTAGAACAGCTTCCTGTTGGAAGTCGTTAGTGCTTCATCACTGAAGATTTTTAAGAAGAGGCTGGATAGTCATTTGTCTGAAATGGTATATGGTCTCTTACTACAGCTAGGCTGGACTAGAAGACTTCCAAAGTCCCTTCCAGCTCTATTCTAACTGACTGATTGATTTCACTTACCATTAGAGCTGATTTATGCGTTGCCCCATTTTATGATCTTTCTTGTCATAGCTGTTAAGAGAATCACTGCAGTTGATAAGTTAGTAAGACGGTTGTTAAGTGAATCTGGCTTCCCCATTGGCTTTGTCAAGTCACAAAATAGCGATAGCAATAGCACTTATTATAGATCGCTTCACAGTGGTTTATGGCCAATGGTAGGATTCAATTTTTTTACTACCAGTTCTGTGGGCATGGCTTGGTGGGCGTGGCTTGGTGGGCGTGGCTTGGTGGGCGTGGTGTGGCTAAGTAGGCGTGGCTTAGGGGGCATGGCAGGGGAAGGATTCTGTAAAATCTCCATTCCCTCCCCACTCCTGGGGGAAGGTTACTGCAAAATCCAATTCCCTCTCCAATCCACTAACCTGCTTTCCAGCTCTGTTCTCCTGTGCAGGGCAACAAAAGAAGACTCAGCTGATCAGCTGGGACTCAGGAGGTAGAGAATAGATGGGAGCAGGGCCAGTCAGAGGTGGCATTTGCTGGTTCTCCTAACTACTCAAAATTTCTTCTATCGGTTCTCCAGAACTGGTCAGAATCTGCTGAATATCACCTCTGTTTATGGCCCTCTCTAAGCAGTTTACAGATTCAGTATATTGCCCCCAACAATCTGGCTCCTCATTTTATCCACCTTGGAAGGATGAACCAGTGAGAATTGAACTGCTGAACTACAGCTGGCAGTGAACAGAAGTAACCTGCAGTACTGAATTCTAACCACTGTACCACCATAACTCAGGTGATCACATGACCTTGGGAAACAGCAATGGTCCTAAATATGAACCAGCTGCCAGGTATTTGATCATATGATCATGAGGATTTTGATCACATGAACATGAGGATGCTGCAAAAGTTGTAACTATGAAAACAATCATAAGTCACATTTTTCAGAGCTGTTATAGCTTTGAATAGCCACTAAACAAACTGTTGTAAGTTGAGGACTACCTGTATTTCCCCACCCCTCAACTAGCCAAGCTAGGAAATCTGGAAACATTTCTTTCTATTTTCAATTGGCCAAAAATTAAAATCTAAATTGTAACCGATCGAAGGTAATCGCCTTCATAACCTAAGATTAGAATTGGTTGAATATGTAAATTGTAGGAAAAGTGGCACTCATTTACAGTGCTAAACAGGTTTGCATTTTAAAAACAATAACAAATTCTTTATCCTGCTTAGGATGCGACTATAGTTGATAAACTAGGATTCACATTCTCTCTCTCTCTGAAAATATGAGGAAGTCTTGATTGATGAAAGACATGATGGATAGCAAAAGTTCATATCTATGGATTCCCCTTATAAGAATTAGAGAGAAAGGACTAGGACCTATTATACCTCAATGAAGGTAGGCTGATCTTCATAGAATCATAGGGCTGAAAGCAGGGGTGATATTCTACCGGTTTGGGCTGGTTCCAGTGAACTGTTAGATCCAGCGTTCATTTGGCCCTGCCTGCCTTCCCCTGCCCTAGTCTGTCTTTTATTTCCATATTTTGCAGCTCAGCTGATTCACATGGAATAGCAGATTGCCACACCTCAGCTGTTTTACTCACTGGGGCTGGAATAGAAGGTAAATCTTTCAGTTGAAAATGGGCGATTTTCAAATGCTTTGTGTGCTCACCAAACCAGTTGTTACACGGGTTGAATCCCACCACTAGCTGGAAGGTAGCTTGGAGGCCTTTTAATCCAAGGCCTGATACCATCCAATCTTTCTTGAAAATCTGCAGCAGTGAAGTTTCCGCAACTCCTCCTAGGCAAGCTGTTCCATTCTTTAATTGTTCTCACTGTCAGGAAATTCCACCTTATTTCCAGGTGTTGAGCTTCCATCCATTGCTTCTTGTCCTGCCCACAGGTGCTATGGAGAATAAATTGATGATCTCTTCCCTGTGACAACCCTTCCAGTATTGGAAGGCTCCTGTTAGGTACCTGCTAAGCCTTCTTTTCTTTAAGAATCTATATCTACAGTGGTTCTCTTAGCCATTCATTATATGATTTAGCCTCCTTACCCCTTGCCATCTTTATTGCTTTTCTCTCCATTCTTCCTAGGGCTTTAGCATCTTTTTTATATCATGGTGACTAAAACTGGATACAGAATTCCAAGTGTATCATTAGTACAGTGCAAAGAGTAGTACTATCACTTCTTGTGATCTTGATGCTATCCCTCTGTTGATCCAGACTATGACTGCATTGGCTGTTTGGCAGCTGTAGCATGGATGACTCATACTTAAGTGATGATGCACCAAGCAACCAAATAAGCCAATGCAATCCTAAATTACATTAACAGAAGGATACAATCAAGATCAAGTGAAATACTAATACCATTCTACAAAGCCTTAATAAGACCACACCTAGAATACTACATCCAATTTTGGTCACCACACTATAGAAAATATGTTGAGACTTTAGAAAAAGTGCAGAGGAGAGCAACCAGGTTGATTATGGGACTAGAGGCTGAAACATAAGAAGAATGGTTACAGGAACTGGGCATGGCTAGTGAAGAGAAGGACCAGGAGAGACATGATAGCATTGTTCCAATATCTGAGGAGCTGCCCCAGAGAGTAGGGGGTCAAGCTATTTTCCAAGACATCTGAAGGCCAGACAAGGAATAATGGATGGAAACTCATCAAGGAGAGATTCAACCTAGAAATAAGGAGAAATTTTCTGTCAGAGAGAACAATCAACCAACGGAACAGCTTGCTCTTCAAAAGAAGAGACTGGACTGTCGTTTGTCAGAAATGGTACAGGTTTGCTTACTTGGGTGGAGAGGACCTATGTGGTCTCTTCCAACTCTGATAATCTGCGATCTGTAATAAGGCACCCAGATCCTTCTCATAGGTACTACTTTTCAGCGAGATACTGTCTATTCTGTAACTGTGGATTTGGTTTTTTTCTGCCAAGGTGCTCTTATTTTTCTTTCCCTCTGAATATTGAGCCTATCTTTAAGTGTTAGCAATTCCCCACCTCTCAGCTTAGTAATGTCTGCAAATTTCATGAGCTTTCTTTCTGCATGCCAGTTGCTAAGCGTCTGGTTTTTGATCATGTAATGACCATGGGGATACTGCAGTGTCATAAGCATGAAAAATGGTCATGTCACTTATTTCAATGGTGTTATAACTGAACGGTCACTAAATGAATGTTTGTAGATCTAGGATTACCGTATCTGTCTAGAACAGAGGTCTCCAAACTTGGCAACTTTAAGACTTGTGGACTTCAAGTCCCAGCTATGCTGGCTGAGGAATTCTGGGAGTTGAAGTCCACAAGTCTTTAAGTTGCCAAGTTTGGGAACTCCTGGTCTAGAATGCCATTTGTTTTTAGATATTTGAGCTCCTGGAGTCTGAAAATAAAGGCTCACATTAGCAATAGTAATCATCTTAAGGGCCTTATAATAAGTGAATACTAAATAAAAGTGCCAATACCAATCTTGTCAAAAAAGATAACCAAAATTATATTCAAATAACAGCCTGAATAACTGGCTGGGTTCATACAATATCTTTAGTCACAAACCAGCAAGCTGCATTTTAGCCCAACCTATGCGGTATCTGCTATCCCGCATCAGATGGGCGTCTCATGATAGGGAGCGAAGGAGAGAGAAACGACAGGAGACGAAGTTCCTCGCGATGAGTGCGCCCCGAATGCCCGGGTACACGCTCTTTTATTATGCTCATTCAAAAGAGGGTGATTGTTTATTCAGAACCTAGGTTAAGCCTAGGTCAGACGGAATGTACAGATTTAACAATGGCTCAAACAAAAGCAAGATATCAGTGCAGACAGGATGGCAGGAATTATATTTGATCAGGATATTACTTCTTCACAAAGCTGCATGCCAGACAATGTAATCCCAAGTGAATAAACCATTTCTGCAAATGTTTGACTCCTTGTCTCTGTACGTGCCCTGTAAAAGGTCACTGAGAAGACAGAAGCTTAATGATTACACGTGAAATGATACAATGTTGCAATGTTTGAATGATACATAGTTGCATTGATACAGTTGCAAACACATAAATGATACATAGTTACAACAAACCTATAGTTCAATCTCGCCTCTATTTTATGAAATGTTCCCTCGCCTACTGATCTGCATTACACTATATATTAACTCTCGAGTGGGATTTTGACAGGAATCCAGTTCTGTAACCATCTAAACTCAGAGTATAGCATCTAAACTCAGAGTTCCTGACTGAAAGAATGCTATATTGTAAATGTTTCATGTTTCTTCATTCTGAAGATACATCCAAATTCAGTTCTCATTATATGCACACTTAACATACAATGATTATTGCATGGCTGTAAATTTGATATAATTTTGGAAAAGGGAAAGGGAAAAAAAAAGGGCAGAAAAGGGGAAAAGAAGACCTGGGATGCCACTCTGGTGATTTAGAAATTTGGGGAAAGTGAGGGTGAGAATCCCCCTAAGAAGATAAAACACTAAGATAGTTTTCTACTTACTTTGTTTTCCATCTAAATTCTCATTTGAATAAATATGACTCTTGGATTAAATAAGATCGTAAGGGAAATATGTGATGAATGAATGTTAGGACTCTTCTCATTAAGAAAAACAACTATAGCAACTGCCATATGTGCATGTCTTTATGTGTATGTAAACCTCATATCTTTATCTACATCTGCATCTACATCTCTGAGTAAAGTTATAATCTACACAAACTGGCAGAGGTGTGGGCCATTCAATCACAAAGGCTGTTTACTTGCTGCTGAGTCAGTTGTCACGTAGGTCCCTTAGTAGTACCACAGTCAATTACTTAACCTACCACCTGATGGAAACTAAAGATAATATCCCAATATAATTTTTTTTCGTTGCATCTCTGAGTTACAAATCTACCCTCCCATCATGACTACAGCATTAAAGAGATATAAAATATAAAATTTACAGAAGAGTAGGAGAGCAGCCAAGTCGAGGCAGATTATTGACAGAACTTCTGGATATATTTGAATCCATGATGGACCCCTCACAATTTAATTTTTACTTCTATAGGATAAATTGTGTTTTTCCTTTAGCCCACTAAATCAGACTAAATTACAACTAGTCCAGGAACTTATTTCTTGTTTCTATAAAACCAGATGTATATAGAAAGTATATAAATGATGCAGGATAACAATAATTCTCTCATAGTGTTGTAGGTTAGCGTTTGGAATGCATACTTTTTAAATGGAGAACTAAGGATACCAGGTTAGTAAACAATGACAGCTTCATACCCATAATAACCATGCCCAGATTATTTCATTACTTTCATGCCCAAGGTGAGAACTTATGATCTCTCACTTTCTAGCCTGGTGCCTTAACCATTCGACCAACTCAAAAAAATGTATAATTGGAAGGAGCCATAAACAAACTCAATCCTTGCTTAGTCCAAAAATCTAAATTAACAATTTCCTGACAATGCTTCTCTGGCTTCTGTTTCAAGATCAATAAAGAGTTTACCACTTGTGTAATTGATTGATTGACTTGACTGATAAATTTGTACGGCTGACTATTTTATATATAAGACTCTGGACATGTAGCCATTAAAACAAAACAAGGAAAAAAATAAAATGCAACCAATGATTAAAAGCATAAATAACAAGACAGCATAAAATAGCAGCCAAGAATAAGCAAACAACATATTCAGTAATTCATGTAATAAGGCAGCATGCTCACCCACATTATTAAGACTCCAGGCTTATGGCAAAACTAAGTTTTTAATACCTCGCAAATGGCTAGTGTGGTCTCAGGCACAGGCAAGGGGATGAATTGCAAAGAATGGGAACCCTGCAAAACAAGACTTTATGCTGAGTTTGCAAAATGACTTATTGTGGATGGGACCCAGAACATACCTCTCATGATGAATCTAACAGATATCAGTTATTTTTCTGCAGTAAACATATTGTTATAATTCAGTTCCATATCCTGAAATCCATTATCTTCTATTGCATACTTTCTAGAGGTGTGAATGGGAAATGTGTCGCTGCTGGCTGGATAATTTTGGAAGTTGAAATTGTCCCCATCTGCACGGAGAAAGCTGCCTTAGATGTAACATGGCCATGAAAGTCAGATTAGCCTTTAGAAAAGACCACTGTAACTCAGCTTTGGTATTTGGATGACTATGAATATTTATTTTGTATGCCTTTAAAAAGAAATTCCTGTGCAGATGTAGCGTTCGGTTTAATCTTATTGTTTGCAATACCATTTATTGCCCTACCCGGTATAATTCTGCAAACCTGAAATTCAAGTGCCTTAATGAGCGTGAAGTCAACAGTTTTATTAGGTCTGTTTTACCTTGTCTCTCATTTTTTATGATGATTCCCAAATCAGTTTAAATGTTCACCATATTGATGCATCACATCCTTGAAAACACCTGCCCCTATGTTGTTAACGAATTATTATTAGGTAGAAGTAAATGCTGTGAGTTCACCCACCAATAAAACATTTATAGCAGGGCGTGTTAGACTAAAAATACAAATTAATCTCAGGAGCACAACAGTAGAAATTGAAAGGCCGTTTTTTAATGTTCATTTTGAATGCATTATTCAAATCCTGGAGAAAAGTTGTGAATTTTGTAAACTGTGAAAAGGAATATAGTTGTAATTCCAAAGATGACCAGACCTCTGTAGTTATCTAGAGAACAGTACAGAACTTGCAAGAATCATAAATTCTGCAAAACACATCACAACATAATAGCCATTTGTTTTATAGTCTGGATAACTGAACAGCTCTTAAGGTAATACTCTCTGGACACACTGAATGTATACTTGCCACCCGTCACAGTGGATGTGCAAAATGGAGGTTATGAAAATGATCATCTAATACAGGGGTGTCAAACTCTATTTCATTGAGGGCCACATCAGGGTTGTGTTTGACCTCGGGGGGGGGTGGTGTTTGGCCAACTCGATGTCATTCATGTTGGGGGTGCCTGTGGTGGCCCGAGCGCTCTTCCAGCGAAAACAGAACTAGCGAAGGTAATGCGTGGTCCTCCCAAGCTCCGTTTTTGCTGGCAGACAGTTGCAGGAGGCCATCATAGCCGAAAACGGAGCTCGGGAGGGTCGCAGGCTGTTTCTAGGAGAGCCTCGCGGGCCCGATCTAAGCATCCCGCCGGCTGAATCCGGCCCATGGGCCTTGAATTTGACACTCTAATACTTCTTTAGAAAACTAAACAAATTCATCAGGGCCCTTTAACAGCATTATGGGCCCCAGGCAAAGCAGTGTACTGGATCCCTTACTGCAACTACTCATAGGAATAAAAATGTAAATGGTTGATAAAATTAAACATATATTTGCATGTTAGTATTAATTTAAAAATGCAGTAAAATGTAATAAATACGTTGCTGTATTTACAATACAAGGTGCATTTTGACATATTACTACTTGTACTAAAACACTTCCTACTGTACATATAGATTCACCTTTCTTTGAACAGCAAGTTCACTGCATCAGGAAATTAGACCTACAATAAGGTATATTTTCCTGCATGCTCAAAAATAGTATCTTAGTTCTACTAGGGTGGAAGAGCACAGGTCGCCCTCAACTTACGCCCACAACTGAGCCCAAAATTTATGTTGCTAAGCGAGACATTTATGAAGTGAATTTTTGCCCCATTTTGCGACTTTTCTTGCTGTGTTTGTTAAGTGAATCACCGCTGTTGTTAAATTAGTAACCGGGGTTTGTTAAGGGAATCTGGTTTCCCATGGACTCTGCTCCTCAGAAGGTTGCCAAAGGCGATCACGCGGGAGGGCACTGCAACCATCATAAATGTGAATCCGTTGTCAAGTGTCCGAATGTAAATCACGTGACCCTGGGAAATGCTGCGACGGTCCCAAGTGTGAAATATGGTCAGAAGTCCCTTGTTTCAGGGCTGTTGTAACTTCGGTCACTAAGCAAACTGTTGTTTAGTCGAGGACTACTTATAATTTCAACCGGCAGGTATCCGGCATCAGGGATACAGGAGACTTGATTTAAAGTTCAAGGGTCTCCCAACTTAGCCACTTTAAGACTTGTGGACTTCAACTCCCAGACTTCCCCAACCAGCTGGCTGGCTGGGGAATTCTGGGAGTTCAAGTCCACATGGCTTAAAGTGGCTAGGTTTGAAACCCCCCCCCCCATTCAGACGCTTCTTCTCCTCTAGCCTGGAGGACCAGCAAAAGCGCCCCTCAATGACCCACTTGGACGCAAAGGGGAACTTACTTACTTTCTTTCTTTCTTTCTTTCTTTCTTTCTTTCTTTCTTTCTTTCTTTCTTTCTTTTCTTTTCTTTTCTTTTCTTTTCTTTTCTTTCCTTCTTTCTTTCCCGCTTTTGTCTCTCCTTCTCCTGCCCGCCCCCTCCTTTCCTCCCACCCACCCCGACATCTCCCCCTCAGAGCCGCCCCGCCGGTGCCCTCGCGTGCTGGCGGTTCCTGGGAGGCCGAGCCTCTGCGCTTTGGCTGCTGTGGTGGTGGTGGTGTGGGGGGTGGGGTGGGGGGGTCTCCTGGAGGGCTTGACTAATGCGGGCTGTTGTGCTCCGCTGGGCCGCGGGGGAAGAGGAGGAAGAGGAGGATGGCGAAGGGCATTCAATGCGACGCCGTCGCACCTCTCCTCCCTCCTCTCTCCTCCCCCCTCGCGCGTCCCTCACCCACCTAACCCCCGGGGAGGGGCGGGAGGGGGGGGGGCCCTGCCCGAATGGCCCCTCCGCTCACCAGCTGACGGCGCGTGCTCCGCCCCAGACACTCGGGCCTCGGCTGAGCAGGGACTCCCCCACCCACTCGCCAGGCCCGCCGGCGCTCGGGCGCGAGACTCGGCTTGCCGGGCGCCCGCGCCAACCAATGCGCAAAAACCTGCCCGTTGTCCTCGGAGGCCGCCCCGACTCGAAGTTGAAGCTGGCGGCTTTTTTTTTTTTTTTTTCCCTTTCTTCTTTAACCCTTTCCTCCTCCTCCTCCTCCTCCTCCCCCCCCCCTCCCGCCCCCGTTGTGCGGACGACCACAAACCCTTCCCGCCGGCAATGGCTGCCGCTAAAGGAAAAGTATTTTATCAGAAAGGGAGAGTTTTTCGGCTGTTTGTTTTTTTTTTTGGTTTTTTTTGGGGACGGAAAGTCTCATTCGGAGGTCACCGACCGCTTCAATAAAGGAGAAAATTTGTAGTTGAGGGTTGACATGAGGGGGCTCCTTGGTGCTCCCTGAGCTTGCTTGTTTTTTCTTGCCGACGTTTCACGACCCAAACTGGGGAACAGTCATCAGGGCTCTGTTGCCCTGGACGAGCACCGATGGTGTTAAATGTCTATGGAGATTCTCAGGCATCCAGGTCAGGGGTCTCCAACCTTGGCAACTTGAAGCCTGGAGGACTTCAACTCCCAGAATTCCCCAGCCAGCAAAGCAAAGCACCCCCCTCCCCGCCAAGAGGCAACTGGACTTTCTGGTTTATTTCTTTGAAGACGTTTCACTTCTCATCCACGAAGCTTCTTCAGCTTTGACTGGATGGTGGGGAATTCCAGACATGCTTTCCCTACCATCCAGTCAGAGCTAAAGAAGCTTCTTAGGTCCAGAAAGTCCAGATGCCTCTTGGAAAACAAAAAAAAAAAAAATCAAACCCACCCTTGGGACACTGATGATGTTAGCTAGTTTGGGTAATGAAAGTCTGCAAGAAAAAGAGACCAAATTCAGAGAGCACCTCATTTCAACTGCTTCAGTTTGCCAATGGGTTGATCGACAGACAATCTTTTATCACCTGAAATAATGAATATTAAGATGAACATCATCACGAACTGTTGCTGTAAGTGCTAGTATTGTAGGGTAAGAGGATTGAGCCAAATGAAGAGAGAGACAATTTGGTTAGCTGCTCAGAAAAATGATAGGTATGCATACTTATATTTTAGACTGTGGGATTGGCATGTCACATGAAAACCTAGCCAATATGGATTATAATTCATGGTTTATGGTTTAACATGTTGGGTGAACTCAGCAATTGTGGATATTCAATAAACCATGGTTAAAAAGCTATATTTGAACCTTATTGAACCTCATTGTTAAGCCTAAGCATGATTTAGGAAGAGGTGCAACACTAACCAAAGATAAGGTATCTACATATTAGTAAAATCTCCCAATGCTGAAGGTTTTTTTTAGGAACTGATAAGTTAGTTAAACCACATCAGGAATGCTGGAAAGTGATTTTTTAAAACAACAACAACTGGAAATTCATTTTTATCAAATGCAAGAATATTAACAGAGCTTCCTCAACTAAGATCAGTATTTTTCACATTTATCTTAAATGTCATTAATGTGATGGTATTTCAGTTAAACCGACAAGGCAATGACTCCTGAAATCAAATAACAATGAACTCAAACTAATATTCATAAACATGTCCAAATTCCTGCTTCTAAATTTGCAGTTACTTGGTGTTGCTTGTTTCCTAGCCAATTGTGGTTACTCAGTAGTATTCCTTCCCATTAAATCCAATTAATTTTTGATTAAGTGTTAAATAATTAGAAAATATATTGCAAAGGCATATTTGAAACCAGGCCTCTGGATGTTTGGGCCTCGATGGCAACTTTATCAAAAAAAAAATGACCATCCAACCTGCTGCAGCACAATTAACACAAGCTTTGCAAAAGATAACAGTCACACATTAAAAAAAATCTCAGAAACAACCAATTATTGCAGCCACATGTGATCACCAAAATACACAAGCCAACTAAACCAAATACCCAAGAAGAGAAAATCAGGAATCATCTACAACATGCAGTCCAAGGACTATAACTGAGACTATCCATGAATTAGTAGTCAGAACACATGATGTGAACTTCCTAATTTCACAACAAGTAGACCATAGCTTCAACTGAGAAACTGTGAGAATGCTGGACCAAACTCTAATCCAAAAACATTCGTGAATTCCTGAAAGTGTGACACTTCCGACAAATCAACTATCAACAAACACATAGAGATAAACAACATTTACACACCATTCAAAAAGACCAAAGTACCTCATTACCAGCAGTCAACACCCAGATAAACAGGGATTAACACAGGAATTTACACTAGGATTAATACCAGGCAGTACTCCAGTCAAAGAACTACCAACTCAAACAACCAAACAATAAATAACACCCTAATCAAGGACTACCAGAAAGAAAGCTCATCAACATTGACAGGGCGAGCAACTGTCAAAGAGCAAATCCCAGTCTCCTCTCGCACTGAAAATGTAATTAAATGTCTCCATGAAAACAACCAAGCTCAGACAGAACCAAAAACTTTGCAGCTGATTAAAATAATTTAGAGGGGTGTATATTTATGCTGCATAGAAATGATTGGATCCAATGTCGCCATATTGGAGCAGTATTATAATTTACCACCATCACTGGAGGCAGGGATAATAAAATTAATGATTAATGCCTACATGTACAACAAGAGGATGGCCTTCAAACCAAGACAGGTGCCTATGTTGCTTCAAATACAGGCAGATTTACCCCGTAGCACGTATAAAGTGCTTTGTGGAAATAAATTAAGGCATGGTTTATTTTAACTGAATTTTATTGAAGAAGGCAGAATGGGTCAGATCTGTATGTACATACAACAAGGCATGAATCACGAGTCCAAATGGCCATATTAAAACATCTTCAGTAAAGTTTGGTTGGATTTGACTGTGGATGTTGTGGCTGCGGGTTTTTTTTTTTTTTTTTGGATAAACCATGATTTAAAACAAATCTAAGCTAATGGTTTGTGTAAGCCCTAATACTACATCCCTAGTGGTCTGAGAGATCCCTGGTGCTCTCTGAGCTTGGGTTTTTTTTTTTTTCTTGCAGACATTTCATTACCCAAACTAGGTAACATCATATTGATGATGTCACCAACTTTGGGTAATGGAACATTTGCAAGAAACAACCAAGCTCAGAGCACCAAGGAGCTTCAGTTCGACCCTATGTTACAAATATTCTGCTTTCTTGGTATCATTGGTGGTTTAAATACTCCCGGATCCATTCCTAAACACAAGGGAGAATCGCTTTAATTTGCTAGCCAGGAGTAATTTTAATTCAAGTACTGCTCTTGGATTATACTGTAAACCTGGATCGTTTTTTAAGGTTTAAACTGCAATAGAATGAAATAGAAATATTCTTTTCCTCGCGTGTAATCCATTTTAGTGGTTGGTCCACTAAATCAACGGATGAATGAATAGGTGAAAACCCCTCGAAAGAATCCAGAATTTCTCACTCATTCCCCACCAATGAAGATCCCATTCACAACCTCCCAACCTCCCTCAAGCTTCTTAGAAACGGCAGAAACGCGCTCGGATCGATAAGAGCAGCGTGCGTTTCACACAAATCAGGGCTCCCCCGGCTCATGCCCCACACTCCAGGGGAGAAGTTCCGCTCGGCCAAATGTTAAAAGTCCCCGTAAACACGGTTGGTTTCATCGACTGGAAAGTGAGACACCAATTTAAATAACACCACGGGAAATACTTCACCGGGCAACCTTTGTAAACTTGTTCACGAAAGGATAAAACACGTGCGTGAACACGCCCTTGTGCCTTATCCTAACCAGCCCTTGTGCCCTATCCTAACCAGCACTGTCGGATTTCGTTTCCGAGTGGATTCGACTCCACGGATGTCCAATTACCAATACTTAAAGTAATTGAACTGAGTCAGACTGGTTTCCAAGCAGGCGTATACACTTGGTAGTGAAAAGTTCAGGCTCTCTCTCTCTCTCTCTCTCTCTCTCTCTCTCTCTCTCTCTCTCTC
>BLBF01000026.1:26591155-26603775 GCA_015471245.1 Laticauda colubrina
TATCTATCTATCTATCTATCTATCTATCTATCTATCTATCTATCTATCTATCTATCTATCTAGTTTTCATTTCTTCTTTCTTCTGAGAACTCAGGTGGCATATCATGACATCTCTCCTCATTTTACCTTCACAATAACCCTGTGAGGCAGGTTAGACTGAGAGATATTGGTTCTACCCAATGAGGCTCATGCTGAAAACTAGGACTCGAACTTCGTTTTTTCGTTGCCATTCTCCCTCAAACCGTGCCATTACGAAGACCGTGTTCACACAGGGGCTAAGCCTCTTTTCGTTTAGAGTTTATCGAACTCAACATTCCTTCGAAAAGCAAAGCCATACGTTTACCCAGACCTTCGCTTGATCTAACGTTTTTAATGTTTGCCGCTCCGGTTTGCATTTTTCCTGTTTTAATGGATGCGTTTTCAACTAGTTGGTCTTGTAAAAACCATCCAGGGGAGCGGGAAAACATGTCAACTACATACCGTAATTAAAAAAGAAAACAAGGTGTACAAACACAACGGCTAGTTTCATGCAAGACACTAGAGAATGCAATATAATGGCTCAGCGTGTTGTGGGAACCCAGGCATTGGATCGCTCTCTATCTCAAACAAACAAACAAACAAAAACAAACAAACAAACAAAAACACACCAAAAACCCGCATCTAAAACATTTGGGAGTTGGGGCGAGTCTCCAAACGTCCCCTGTGATTTTTCATCCTGGGCGATCAGGAAGGTTTTCTAACAGCTAAAGTTAAAAAAAAAAACAACTCGATGCCAAATGGCTGTTGTACCTTTTATCACCCTCCCCCTTCCTTTCTCCCTCCCCCTCCCACCCCCAGGGTCCCGTCCCATTGATTTCAAGGGATGCTGCTTCCCAGCTGATGCGATTTGGAGGCACTTCTGAAAAGCCTAGCCGGGCCCTCGGCTTTTGTTTGTGCCGGCGGAGCTATTAAGCACGCTTGGCGCGCGCTCGGACACCCCCCCGCCCCGACCCCGGATTTCTGCGCCTCCCAGTCTCTTGGATACTTGGCGCTGACTCGGGGAAGGTAGAAGCTAATTGCTCATAATGGAGAGAAAAGAACCAGCCGCCCTAAGCAGGAGTGGCCCGGCATATGGCGAATGAGCGGCCTCCGACGCTCAATATTCACGTTTCCAAAATATTAATGAGATGAAAGCAACCTGCAGCTCCGCGGTGCAGCTTGTTAATGGTGGGCGAGCCAGCGGGGAAGGGGGTGGGGGGTGTTGAGGTTGACAAGCCGTTGTTAGGCAAAGGCGACGCGGCGAACGGTGCCCACTGAATTGGGAGTTTAATTAAGCGCACGATCTTTTCCCCCTCCCACACTTAGAATTTGGCTGGTGACTCCATCCTGCATTAGGTTAAACTGTTTTTCATCCCGTTCTTTGCCCTGCTCCATTATTTATTTTCTCCGGCTTGCCCTGGCTGCTGGAGGGAGTGGGAGGGGAGAAGGAGGGATGGAGGAAAGGAAGGAAGGAAGGAAGGAAGGAAGGAAGGAAGGAAGGAAGGAAGGAAGGAAGGAAGGAAGGAAGGAAGGAAGGATCACCCCCTTCTTCCAAACTTATTTTACATCAATTCTGCGAAAAATGGCTGGACCCAAAGTACTGCCTTCCAGAGAAAACCCGAGCACACACGTGCAGAACTCTCTGTTTCCCTGCCAAGTAAAAGTCGTAGGACTCCCTTCCTCCTAGCCGCGAAAAGCAGCACGTGAGAAGTCTCTAAACTGCATTCTTCCTACAAGTTCAGTGTGTCTAAAGATGCTACTCTTTGCCAGGGAGTGCACGGTTTCTTCAACCCGACAGGAATTAACTTGCATGGGAGAGGTTCTGGCTAATAAGAAGTGGGGGTCTTAAGTCTTCAGTTGCAATCAGAAGTATTCAAAGCACTGCAGTTGGAGGGGGCTAAGTGGTATAACGGTGTCTCCCCCCCCCCCCCAGAACTTTTCCTTGGAAAGCAAGTTGCAGGAAAGGTGCCAAGTGATCAATCCTTCATCTGGACTGTCCTACAGTGATAACTGGGGAAGAGCAAGAGACAATGGCTGCAGCCTAAAGTTTTTTGGAAAACTCTTCTGGGGATAAAGAAAAGGAAAAGAAGAAAGTATAAGCCAGTCACCGATTTCCAATTTGATGAAAGAGAGCTTCGGACTGCAACCTTCAGTACAGGTCCTCCTCGACTTATGACCACAATTGAGTCCAAAATTTATGTTGCTAAGTGAGACATCTGTTAAGAAATTTGAGTTTTGCCCCATTTTACAGCTCCTCTTGCCACATTTGTTAAGTGAATCGCTGCACTTTGTTAAATTAGTAACACGGTTGTTAAGTGAATCTGTCCTCCCCCATTGACTCTGCTTTCCAGAAGGTCATCAAAGGGGATCACATGACTCCGGGGACACTGAAACCGTCATAAATAGGAACCCAGTGGCCCAGCATCTGAACGTAAATCACGCGGCTGTGGAGATGTGGCAACGGTCATAAGTGTGAAAAGTGAGCATAAGTCACTTTTTTCAGTGGCCCTGGAACTTTAAATGATCACTAGACGAACTGTTGTAAGTCGAGGACTACCTGTCCTTTTCCAAGCGTCGCCCTTCAGACGATCAGTGTTAGAAAACCCTCCAGGCTGGTGCACGCTAGAGGAGATCCCCGCATAGGATGGCGCAGCGGATGTTGGTGGATGCGAAAGCCCACTTGTCTCCAGTGGGAGGAAAACTTAAACGGGCAGGTTGCACGCGAGCTTTCTCGTGTCCTGGATGGGCTAGAGGGCTTCCGAGTTGAGCCGAGCTGGACTGGGTTGAACTGGGCCGGCTGCAATCGAAGTTTCCCACCGGCGCCGCGCAGAGAGAAAGGAGCGCGCTGTGTCCCAGGCGCAAGATTCACGCCCGCCCTGCTGAACTTATCACCCTCTGCGATGAAAGAGTCGGTGCCCCCAGCTCGGTCAACAAAGCCTGAGGCGGCAGATGGGCTGTGCTTTGGACTGGATCGCTGGAGGTCGGGCCTGGCTGGAGACCGGGAGGCTCAAGTAACACCACACGGACCCGCTGGCTATCTCTGGCCCGCCGAACCCGCCCGCGCCCGCGCCCAAGGTTATCAAAAGGCCAGGGAAAGTGACCCTCGCTCGCACCTGCTTGCTTCCCGTCCCAGCGCCGGCCGCCGCTACCTCGCAGGGCCAGGTAGACGAGCTGCCGAAGGAACGCCTCCCTTGTTTCCCGGGGGACTCGAGCAAGCGGCCGCAGCGGGATGCGGTTTGCAACCGGCTGCATTCAGAGGGTTGAAAGAAAAGACCAAAGATGGGCAGCGGGATCAGGTGCCAGCAGAAAGAAAAAGGACCCGCGATTGTGCGTTCACACGAGGTCTTGCGGAAACCAGGCGCGCCCTGGGCGTGGAGATGCAGGAAACGGGATGGGTTGAGGAAACAGGACATCGAGGCGGCAAAGACTGTGGTCGCCCTGTTTTCTCCGTACTTGAGAATCCGTCTCCAGTCCTGCAAACCCCGGACACCAGTGTTAAGAGTTTACACCCGATTGGGTAAAAGGGGTGTAGGGACAGCCGGTTCCAATCCCATCCAACCAAGTAATCGAAGCCCTTCTCATACGGGCGTTGTAAAGAAGAGACAGAAAAGTTTGAGTTCAGAAATGGCAAGACAATTAAATCTTATCCGTCGTCGTGTTTATGATGATAATTGGATTTCTCTTTGGAACTCTGGCTCCACAATAGGATTTTTAAAAAGCTTGATTATAAAATGGAAGATGGATTAAACTGGAACTTCAACACACCTCAAGATCTATTAGCCGTGTTAACCCCACCCCCGAGCCAACAAATATTAAAGCAATTTGGGTAGCTTTACTGCCCTTGCAAATGGGGTCATTTGTTTGAATTGAATGGCTATAGAAATTGAATGAATGAATAGATGGATGATAGGCAGGCAGGCAGGCAGGCAGGCAGGCAGGCAAACAGACAGACAGCTGTCTTGGGAATCCCTTCCATTCCTGAGAATCAAATTGGTGCAAAATGCACAGGAGGCAGGAAACACTGCAGGTAGAACCGAATCACCATCCTGGTGGATCTGTTCTCACAAACAACTAAAGCTGAGCAACCATGTCTAGTCCCAGAGAAAAAATGGCAATCTTTATAAAGAGATAGGAAGTGTATGTATTCCTGCTGGCATAAATTTCTGTTAGGCAAAAGCAAGCAGAATTTGGAATGAAGCTTATGGCAGTCCAATTCTAGCTAAATCATCTCAGAATGCAGTGCAGGTGGTGCAGTCTATATATGGTGGTTACTAAATTGAGCAGAGGTCCAAGTGCCTGTGAATCAGGGCATCTTCAAGAGCCTTCCAATCATTTAGATTATTTTGCAATACAGCTTGATCTTGCTTTGACTTGGAAGAAAGTTTCTTTACCAAGGATTATAAGTAAGATGGCATCAGATTGGTCAAAAACGGTCTTGAATGAACCGCTATGACTGATAAGGTTTAGTTTGGCTTCTCCTATAATGTCATGTTTGTTTTGTAAAGGAGAGTAGGCCATGGTTGATCTGCTGATTGAAAAACGAAGGAGGTGGCTCTCCGTTTGGTGTCTATTCTGACAGGTTCTGGGCCAATAAACTATTTTGAATAAAAAGTCTGTCTTCCATCATCTTGCTGAATTTCTCCTCCAAGTTTGTCAGCTTTCCTTCAGTAGGACTCAGCCCAGTAAAATAAAATTTAAAAAAGAGAAATATTCTCCGCCCAATGCTATGCACATCTACCCAGAAGTAAATCTCTTGAGTTCACTCGATTCCCTGTTAAATATGCATAGAATCACAGGTGCCTTGACATTAAAAATAATTAGGTTCAGTGTTAAGGTACCACAGACTCCTTTGCTGTTGGTGCCTTTTGTGGTAACTAGTTATTCCTAGTGGAATATAACCTTGCTAGGTCAAGCTATTCTCTATCCCACAGATGGGACAGAAAAAAAGTCTGTGAAGAAAGTGTTTTCCTGAGTTAATTGGTTGGCTAAAATGACAATCACTCCTCTTTTCTCACTGTTTCATTGTAGGTAGACAGTGATCAGAGAAATGTGGTCTGTCCATCTTCAGACATATTAATCACCCACTCCTCCTCCTCTTCCTTCCCTTCCTCTCTCTTTGCCTTCTTTCCCTCCTTCTTCCTTTTTCTGGAATGCTTCTGACCTAACCTCCCTTCCTAGAATAAGGCTTGCCTTGAGAGACCCACATTGAGTCTTTCTATAAATTATAACAGGATTAAATTGGGTTTTAGTCTACGACTGAACTAATTAATCTGCTGCTTAACATGACTAAAAGGTCCCTGGTCTTCTTCAAGAGGCAATGAATGGATGGAGGAGATGGCATTTATACCATTTATTGTTTCCTGGAGAAATAAATGCTGTTATATTGAAGCTTGGAAGGTAGGGCCAATATTCTACTTTCTCAAGTACAGGTCATTTTTGACTTACCACCCAGAACTGTCCCTAAAATTTCTGTTGCTAAGTGAGACAGCTGTTAAGTGACTTTTGCCCCATTTTACAACCTTTCCTGCCATCGTTGTTTAGTGAATGAGCACAGTTGTTAAATGAGTGATGACATAGTTAAGTAAATCTGGCTTCCCTGTTGCTTGTCAGAAGGTTGCAATAGGAGACCACATAACCCAAGGACACGGCAATTTCATAAGCATGAGTCAGTTGCCAAGGGTCTGGATTTTGATCACATGTTCATGGGGATCAGCAAATGTGAAAAATGGTCTCAAGTCATTAATTTTGGTGCGGTTGTAATTTCAATGAACTATTAAGTCAAGAACTATCTGTAACTTGATTTTTTTTTTCCTCTGATGCCTCTTTGATTTGTCTGGAATACCCTTCTGAAGCCAGAGATCTTCCTACAAAGTTATTGCTCAGTCATTTGATTTTCAGTTGTCTCAGATGAACTTCTTTTTAAAAAATAGCCTATCTTGCTCCAGCCAGGGGCTTTTCAGGGAGGGGGTTCCAAGGCAGGTTATGTCAGGTTATGCATTCAAAGCAGGGTTCTTGGAGAAGCAGGTGGAACATACTGCCAAGACAGATTTTCTGTTTTCAGGATGAGAACCAGTGAACTCTTAAGGATCAGCATCATTAAGATTAGGAATGGATTGCAAAACCGTGGTTGACAACATCAACACAATGACCAGATTCACCCCCCCCCCCCCCAATCCATGCCTTATCACAGAGTTTTTCAATTCTGGAAACTTCAAGGTATGTGGACTTCAACTCTCATAATTCCTTGACTAACAGATTCTGGGAGTTGAAGTTCACATTTCATAAAGTTACTAAGGTTAAGGAATACTGGCTTAGCGGGAGATATATAGAGATATAGACGCAACCACTCTGCTTGGGTGAAGTACTTCAAGTGCTCTTTCTTATTTTAAACTTAGTTCTCCCATGAAGAAATTTGGAGGATGGGCTGGGATGGCAAGGAAGAATCAGAAGCCATTCCAGGACTCATCCAGTGTCAGCGTCAGCTGTGCTATAGAGTAATTATTATTAAACAGTAAGAAGTTACAAGGGGTGGGAGTTCTGTACCTCTTAATCACATATTTACATGTGATATAAATGAACATACTGTTGGATTTACAAGGAAACAAGGTTGCAAACCAAAACAAGTTTAATGAGTACCACACTACATATTTCAGAAATATGCATAGGATACTCATATCTCAGTTTCCTCATATTAGCCTTTGCCAACCTGGGGCCCTGCAGATGCATTGGGAATTCATGACGTGTGTGTGAGTGTGTGTGTGTGTGTGTGTGTGTGTGTGTATTTTATCCCTATCCAGATGAAGAAACACAGCAAGACAAATCATAATGGAATTTTGTTTTTCTTTTTAATTTGATCTCTTCCTTTCTCAACAATTTTTTTTTTTTTTACAAAATTCATGGCAACTGGCTTTTGTTAATGTTGGATTTTTTTTTGTAAAAATAACAATAGAACAGAAAGAGGAGGATGAAAAGGACTTGCATGACATTCAGAAATCAAGAAATGTCAAGGATTCTAAAGCTTAACAAAACAACACCAACAAAAAATTGTAAAAACCAGGCACAACAATGAAGCCTGGTAAGTTTTGCTCTAGCGCTTACCCGCTGTTTGATGGGTTCGCAAATGAGATTAATCAGGATCGTTATAAACATAGATGAGTTCAACATTGGTATAATCCAATTGGCAGTGAATTAATCGTTTTCTCTGGGGAGCCGCGCTCCCTTTCAATCTCCACCCCAGGAGGCTTCTAAAGTGCTTGAGACAAACCCCCGCCTACCAGCCAATATTTGGTTTGGAAGAAAGTTGTATAAATAACTTTTCCTTCCCATTAACAGGGGAAAGGACTAAAGCCACACATGAAAAAAATGAAGAGCAATCAGCTTCCATCCGCTTGAATTACTTCCAGTCTGAATTGGGACTGTGACACCTCCCACCTTTTCCTCCTCCCCCACCCCTCCAAGGAAAATGATTCTCCCTTTCACTGCCAGATGTCTTTTGGCTCTCTGGACCAGCAGGGTAGATGGAGGAAGAGCCGACCAACAGAAAGAAGCGCCAACTATCTCCTGCCCGCTTGCCAAAGGGATTCCAGCCTGATCTGCATCGAGTTGTAAAAAATAAATGTGGAAGGGCCGAAGCCCCAGTGAGACGTCTTTCCGGATGAATAGGTGAATTATCACAGCTTGGAGATCAGAGTTTTCTTGGAGAGTAAACAGAGAAATAAGAAACACAGACCAGGCTCTGGGCGCAGATAGTTTGAGCAAGCAGGGTCCAACCCACAGAAGTTGATATGGCCATAGGAAAATCGACAGACCATCCAGTCAACTTGCAAGCCTTCTTAAATCTATTACCTCCATAGAGGCTGATCAGGGCTGTGGCAGCTTCAAGTGGTTAAATATTAGGAAGAAGATGCAGTGGAATCAATCGCACCCCGATATCACGAGAGTTTTCCCCAACACAAGTACTTATAATATGTATAGTACTGCAACTATAACTTGGATTGAGATCAATTAACTTTTGTTTTGGAATAAATTCCTTATTTGGAGATCTTAACATGGTTTAAGCTCAAAGATCACAAATGTGTTGGAAAGGAACAGAAAATTGGGAGATATTATGATTCTAAGACACCATAAGTGAAAAAAAGAATATTTACAGCAGCAGTTAGTTACAAGTTTTATGGGGTATATATTGGAAGCAGGAAAATCCGAGTTCTGGCCCTATTTTAGGCTTAGAAGCCAACTTGTGACTTTGGGCAAGTCTCTATCTTTCCCCTGGGAAGCAGTGGCAAATACTTCTAGACAATCCCAGGGCGTCCTCCCCAAGAGATATTCTCGCTCCCTCTTTCATCTCCCACTCCTCTTCCCTCCTCCTGCTCTCTCCAAGGTCGTCATTCAAATACTATGTTCACACAACCTCCGAAACTATGTTTGTTCAAACACCAAACCAATTGCGGCTTCAGACACACGGCACACTAAACCGTGTTGTGCAGACATAGTGTGTGTTGGTTTTAGTCGGTTGAAGAACTACTCTTAATAGGAAGTCCACTGTTTGGGAACTTACTGTACTTTCAAGAAAGTCTGGCCATAGCTATGAACTTTCTTTTTTAAAAAAAAAAAGTTCTTAGTTTTGACTGGATCTCTGGAGCCTCTATCCCCACGGTCTCTGATGATATGTAAACGAACTGATTCTAGCAGGAGAGTTCATACAGATTTAGCAATAAAACAAAAGAGAATAATAGATGATTTTTCGATCTAAAATACTAAAAGCAACAGATTATTTCTAGACGGAGAAGCCGCACCGGGAGTCTCGCCCAGCAAATCCCTCCAACTGCGTCGTTCGTAGCTTCTCCCCCTTTTTTCCAAAAAAGCTGATGGGGCTGATCTCCCTCTGGCCATGCTCTTGCTGCCCTCTAAATGCCGGGCACTCTTTTGAACATCCCGTCTACCAGCCCCCCCCCCCCCCCCCCCCGTGCCCCAAAGGGTCCAGCTAAGCGTCGACCCGCAGAGCAGCCGAAACCGCACGCTTGGTCCTTCCGCGCAAAGGCGCGCGCGCGCCTCAGCTGGCCTCATCCGAGTCGCTGTAATGCGATCGAGGCGAGAACTCCCCGTCGCTGCGGTGGGCTGGAGGCGAATTTTTTCTTCGCTCTGGGGGCTGCTGGCCAGGCGGCTGGAGAAGCTGGCCCGGCGAGGGGGCTTTTTGCCCCAGGAGGGCGCCGTCCGTGAAGGAAGGGAAGTGCAGCGGGTCTGGCTGCAAGGCGTAGCCCCCTTCTGTCCCTGCAGGCGATTCCAGAGAAAAACGCGTCCTGCCGTGGCCCGCAACCTGGGCCCGGGGCTGCAGCGCTCCTCCTCCCGGAGGGGTGCAAGGCGAGCGCTCGTAAGCCTGGGCGGCGGGCGGAAGGGAAGGGCCCTTGCCGCAGGGAGCGCTCTCGGGCGGCAGCGGGCTGTGCAGGAGCTCGGCTAAGGCGCTGATGTAGATCTGAGCCATCTGCAGCGTCTCGTACTTGGAGAGTTTCTTGTCGTTGTTAAAGGACGGGATGACGTTGCGCAGCTGGTCGAAAGCGTGGTTCAGCCCGTGCATCCGGCGCCGCTCGCGAGCGTTGGCAGCCAGACGCCTCTGCCGCTGCACGCCGTTCGGCTGGGAGCCCGGGCGGAGAAGAGCGCCGCCTCCGACGGCGGAGCAGGGCGAGCGGAGCCGCGGCGGGGCCGGTAACGGCGCCTTACAAGGGCCGCTCCCAGGCTGCGGAGGGCGGTGGTGGCGGGGCTGCTGCGGTTGCGGAAGCGCGCACAGCTGCTTCCCGGAGGAACTGCTGGAACTCCGTCCGCTCGCGCGCGCGGGGCCACCGGCCCTCAGGAGCTCCTCTTCCTCCTCTTCGTCTTCCTCCTCCTCCTCCTCCTCTTCTGCCTCCTCTTCATCTCCCTCAGGTGTACCCGAAAGCAGATACCTGGGGGATGAGGAGAGGCGGCCAGGGCAGCAAATGCCCAACCAGGGAGAAGGGAAGGCGCCGCCACGACTCGCCGCCGCCGCCTCTTCTCCCAAGAGGAGGTGGCCTTCCAGCTGCTGCGGCGGCGGGACCAAATCCCTGCCGCTGCCGGCCCAGGCATTGGGCGCATTCGGCGAGCGCAGGTGGCTCATCGCGACCGGGAGTGGGGGGCGGGCGTGTCGGCGACCAGAGGCGCAAAGAAGTGCCGCTCCTGACACTTTCTTTCCTTTCACGACCCCCGTCTCCTCCTCCTCCTTCCTCCGCCGCCGCGAAGAGCCGTTTCTTCCCCGGCGGGCGCCTTTACAAAGCCGGAAATCTCACAGGACGTATAAGTGTCTACCCAGAGGCACACGGCCCGCACACTACCAGGCGTCTCCGGTTGCGAAGGGCGCTGCGCCCCTTTAAAAAGCGGCACGCGCCAGGGTCCCCCACCCTCGCCACCTCCTCCACACAGAGACACGCACACTTCCTGGGCGCCCCACCCTCCGTCTCCCACCCACCTCGCGCCAGTCGCGTGTCGACTCAGCCATTGGAGCCCGCGGGCCTTGGCGCGTGCTGACAACCAATGGGCAAAGCAGTTAAGCTTGGGGGTTTGGGCTTTCGTTCATTTTTCCTTCCTCCCCCCCCTCCCTTTGGTCCGCGTTGGAACTGGGGGCGGGAAAGCAAAGGGGAGGGAAGGAAGGGGAAAGAAAGAAGAGCCAACTTGACACAAAGGGTGTAGAAGTTTCTCTCTCAGAAAGAATTGCTCCGCTATGAGGTTAGTTAGGGAGGCCGTTTCCGAGCCGGCTGGGCGACACGAGTCACTTTCGTGTGTGAATGTGCACGGGAAGGGAGTGTCGGGTGGGGAGAGGGGCAGCTGGCTTCCTACACCTGCAGGAGTTCGTGAGGTAAAAACAAAAAAAATATGTCGGGCGGTGAGAAGGACGCGCGAAGGCGCGTGTTTAGAAATGCCAAAACAACGTGCACGCGTAAATCTCCAGCAACGGGATTTGGCCTCAGGGACGCTGAGCGGGTGATAATCGCTTTCTAATAGCTCTGAACTAAATTGGCCTCAAAAGCCGCCTTTGTCCGCGGCTTCGGAAACAGAAGACAGACGGGAGCCTGAGGCGTTTGCGCCTCGCTCCGGCGCGCACCGTGACCAGCCCAAGCCCCTCACAGCAACTTTCTTTGGTTTGAGCTTTTGCTCTGTTCCGGAGGAGGCGGGATAGGGGTGGGAGGGAGATGCACGCTGAGCACTCAAGTGCTTTGGGGTGACTGCTGCCGAAGCAAATGGGATAACGAGTCCCCGCTCGGCCACGTGAAAGAGAAGCGGGAAAAGCAGCGGCTTGGACCCTCAGAGTGGCCGCAACGCCAGATGCACGCGACCGGCGCGCTGCCTTCTCGCCCTTTGAAGTGGGCAGCATTTGCTACGGAGCTCGCCTCGGGGATCTCAAAATTTGCTCGGCTGCCGCAACGCCCCGAGGCAATCGGAGAAAGCGCTGTAACGCATCCCTGGGCAACTCTGCAAGCAAGCCTCGGAAGGCCGCTTTGGCGGAGGCCTTGAGGTGAATCCTATTGAAACTAGTCCAGAACCGAATGTCTCTATGGAGATTCTCAGTCATCCAGGTCGCGCTTGTCCCAAAGGTGCTTTTTTCAACAGGCAAATAGACTTGTTTGTTTTCCCTTGAAGACGTTTCGCTTCTCACCCAAGAAGCTTCTTCAGCGCTCTCTCAGAGCTGAAGAAGCTTCTTGAATGAGAAGCGAAACGTCTTCAAAGTAAAACCAGAAAGTCCAGTTGCCTCTTGGGGAAAAAAAAAAAAAAAGCACCTTTGGGATAGTCAAGTACAGCTCTGCTGTTCAAGGGAATTCAGTATCTCTCCCCCCCCCCCCCCCCGAACGGACCCAAGAAACCGAGAGAGTTCTGAGGTCCAGAATGACCATGGGAGCAAACAGAGGATGGAAACCTCCAAAAGAGTTGTGTGATGCCAGAAGCAATTGATCCTTTAGTCCCTTTTAAAAGGTCCTTGCAGGTGACTGGAGCCACAGTAAGCAAACAAAACATTACTTTTGGGCAGACATATCGTGTTTAACAGGCCACCCTTTTATTACTTTTAAAATAAAAATCTGAATTAGAGCTGCTTAGACAAATACAGCTGGTCATTTTATTGCTTTTTATTATAATGCATTGTACTTTTCTACAAACCTACGATAGTATTGCCAAGGGAAGCAACTCCCTCCCCAATATATAATTGCTTACTTGGCTGGATCATTGAATATTATACAAAGAATGGAGCACAGGATCAGAAAGGCTACTGTTTTTTGTGTGCAATTATCTCTGTGTAAGCAGCGCTGTTCTCCAACACGCAGAAGTAAGTTGTCTAGTCTCTACTTGATATCTCCATTAAAAGTTGTTGAAAAGTTTTCAGACTGAACCCCAATTTGGAAACATAATTTACTTGGTGGGGGTGGATATTTTACTTGGGGAAGAGCCCACTGAATGCTGTGAGAGATTATTCTGAAGGCACCAGCATAGGGTTTGGCTATTACCACGCAACACTATTAGCTGATTGAAGCAATGGCTTTGTATAAATGCCTTAATAACCTTATAAGATTGATCATTCTTGTTCTATTTGTTTCCTAAATGCATGT
>BLBF01000026.1:26603785-26618959 GCA_015471245.1 Laticauda colubrina
ATCTATCTATCTATCTATCTATCTATCTATCTATCTATCTATCTATCATTATGTCCAAGTGTTAGCTTGGTGGAATGTCTGTAACGTATAACTTCCCTCTTACCCATCTCTAATTGCCTTTTTACAACTGTGTATTGCTCTCAAATGTCCTGTTGCAATTTATTTATAATAAAAATGTCAGCACAATTATTATTAAATTTATGTGCAGCCCATCTCATGGTTCGAGGCAAGTGTTAATAAGTAGATATCATCTGACTCCCCCCCCCCTTAGGCTAGCAAGCAAATTAGAGTCTGGTCTGATTAGAAATTGATAGCAATCTCCAGGGAACACAAAGATTGTAGGCTAGACTGAGAAAGTACTAGCAGAAAAAAATTACCCTGGAAGATGACAATGATTGACACTTGACAGTTTTATTGTTAACAAGAAGACTATATGGATGTGATTTTGAAGTCATCAAGAGTTGAGCATGACTAAAAGCAATACTTTTTAAAGACTTGGACATATTTCTTTTTGGAAGGGGGTGAACTATGAAATTTTAGGAGTTTATGTGATTACATGACAAATCACAAAATTTTCTCTTCAGGATCTTCTTTAGGAAAACCCCACCGTTCTCTATATTCTCAGGTTACTTTTGTCTTAGCATTAGGGCGTAGTCATACTTTTCTTAGAAAAAGCTGAAGTACTATAATGGTAGAAGAAAAACGGAACAGAAGGATAAGAGATAATGATTCCACTGGAGCATAAAGGAAAAAAAAGGAGGGTCAGAGAGTGTGGATGAAGGAAGAGAGAATGTTATGTGGTGCTGATGCACAGAAGCTTCAGAAAGGTTTCTTGTACATTGGGGTGGAAGAGATATGGGAAGAGAAAGAGGGAGAGGGAAGGGGAAGGAGAGGCAGAGAGAAGGAAAGAGAGGGAGAGGGAAGGAGAGAGAGGGAGAGGGACTTCAATTGGAATTTGAATTTTGTCTCAGAAGCAGAAAAAAAAGCAGTAGATAATAAATGCTATCCACAAGGTCTCCACTACAACATTGGACAGACAACTTGTGGTTCTCGGAGCGACCTTGTTTCTGGATGACAGACTGAAAGTTGATGCTGTTTCCTGCCATTTTGAGGCCAAGTTCATATGAAAACAGGAAGGTAGGTCGAGAAATGACTCTTAATAAAGAAAACTGTCACTAGTTTTGTAATGGGATTAATCAGATAAGCATGGCAAACTTCATCTTACTTGACTAAGCATCGTGAAATCCTTGACTGAGTGATGGTTCTAATCTCTTTCTGGAACAACCCTATCGTTTATATATTTTTTGACAAGGATATGCAAAATACTTCATGAACTTGTATTTTATCTGAATTTGGCAACTCGTGCTTTAGCGATTTAAAGTCAGGGTAAATAATGGACTTTGTTGTTATACTACATTACCCAAATACTTTAAAAAATCCACACAGGGTAAGCAATAGATTTTTTTTTTTTTACAAAATAATCTATGAATATATTTTCTACTAATGCTTAAGGAAAAAATACAAAATATTTGTTTCATCTATAAGTAAAATAAAAAGAAGAGCAAATACTGTATCCTATTCACAACTTTAAAAAGCCATGGGAATGGGGGTAAGAGTAATGAACTCATGGCATCTCTTAATTCAATAGAAATTAACTTGTTTCTTCTCGAGAAATCCAATTTGTTTCAACAAGAATAAATCCTAGTCGTAATAGTAATATAAAATGAGTGTTCTGAGGCCTATATAGGCCAGTGTAGAACTAGTGTACCATTGTCACGAAGTTGGGAAAGTTGGAGTGGGATGGAGGAAAGAGAATAACTAGAATAGTTTTTCCATCCTAATGTCACAATAGATTCACGACTTTATTCAAGCTCTTTATGAGGTATATACTGTATATATCCTTTGTCACTGTGTATATGAGCTAGACATCAAAGTCAAAGGCAGTAGGTGACTCTTATAGAATTGGATTTAGTTCTGTTGTCCCCGAATAAGACAAGTGTTCGTGCTGAAGAACTCCTGGGGATGACTGAGTTAATTTGGTATTCAAAAATGTCTCTCCACTTTTCCCTTTTCTCAGTTCTCATTGTATGTTCAAGCCTACTTGAGTTTCCTTTCTCTTTTGTTAGACTTGACCCTTTTGATGTTATTCAGAGTATGCCCTGCTACAGAGACAACTTCACAGGAATCGGAAATATAAGTATACAACCCAGGAACAGTCACTGTGTAATAGCAAGACAATCTGAAAGCCTCAAGATATACTTTTTACAAAAATCTGGGTGAATGAACTATCATCCAGGGAGTCAAAAGCATAAAAATGTTCTATTTCTCATTGTATGAATCTTGGTCTAAGTTGGAAATCTCTGCTGCTAAATTTTAATGGATTTTTCTAAGCTAAAATATGTGAAATATAAAAGTGGGAATTGGCAAAACTTTCAGAGAGTTGATCCTGGAACGACATACAACTTAGTAAGCCCAAATCAAACAAGTCATACAAATGTTAGAATCATATATTTTGTAGGATAACTTTTTAATCGAGTTTAACAACTCCATAACTTTACTCTATTATTCAATTTTATTTTGGATGTATACCTTAAAGAACATATTTGTGATGAACATGTACTAAAATGCAAGATCTTATTTAAAGAAGTAATAAGTAACTTGTTTAGCTGGGCCAAATTTGGAATTCTGAGCCTAAGAATGTTGCCTAACATTCATACCTTCCCCCAAATCATTTCAGGACTAAAATTATATTGTTCTATTTAGAGGTTCATAGACATTTTGTTTTGTGAGGAGGCCCCTCTGGCTTTTCTTGATCACTACCTAAGAGATCCTAAACAGAATGTCTGTGTAAGGGCTGGAGCTAGTGAGGCTGAAAATATGGTCATAAGAGATATTGTATTCATGTTGATATTGGGCTCCTAGGCTGCATCAACAGAGGGAGAGTATCAAAATTGCATGAAATGTTAGTACCACTTTGTACTGCACTGGTGCGACCACACTTGGGATACTGCATCCAGTTTTTGTAACCATCATAACAAAAAAGATGTTGAGACCCTAGAAAAAGTGCAAAGAGCAACCAAGATGATTAAGGGACTGGAGGCTAAAACATAGGAGGAACTGGGCTTGGCTAGTCTAGTCAAGAGAAGGAGCAGGGGAGACACGATAGCAGTCTTCCAATATTTGAGGGGCTGCCCCAGAGAGGAGGGGGGGGGTGTCAAGCTCTTCTCCAAAGCACCTGTAGGCCAAACAAGGAACAATGGATGAAAATTGAACAAGGAGAGATTCCACCTGGAAATGAGAAATTTTCTGACAGTGAGAACAATTAACCAATGGAACAGAAGTCTCCTTCGGAAGTTGTGGAAACTTCATCACTGGAAGCTTTCAAGAAGAGACTGGACTGCCATCTGTCAGAAATGTTGTAGGGTTTCCTGCTTGGGTGGGGAGGGGGTTGGACTAGATGACTGCAAGGTCCCTTCCAATTCTATTATTCTGTTATATTATACAAAGAGGTGAATCCTGGAAGGCTGGCATGGATCACTTTAAATCAGGTAATATATGATTAAGTGCATAAAACTATGAAAGAATGGACTCATCATAATACTCATGGAGAACACTGCTAAATATTCGCCGTTATAAACAAATAAGGAACACAATACAGTGTATTTAATGGAAGTAGTGACTATCTAGTGAATATCACTGTTATACAAACGAACATCATAACTGAAATGCATGTTGCAAGATATTGAAGGATTCAGTGACAAATTGCAGGAGGTGCAAATCACTATCCCAAAACCGTAAAGCCTACAAACTTGAAATTTGGCACATATTTTCCTCTTGGCTTCTAGGTGCTCAGAGCATTGATATTTCATATATTATTATTAACATGCTCTGATGCTAAGGAGTTTTACTCCCCCTCCCCACCTGCAAAACACAAGCAGAGGAGTTTCAATTTCAGTTTTAGTTTCACAGCAGCAAGCAGCTGTAATACAGAACAGTTGAGTGAAGCCCAGAGGTGGTTTTCAGCAGGTTCTGATCAGTTCTGGAGAAGAAGTTTTGAGTAGTTTGGAGAACCGGCAAATACCACCCGCCCCATCTATTTTCTGCCTCCCAAGTCCCATTGATTGGATAGATCTTTTGTTACCTTGCACAGGAGAATGGAGCTGAAAAGCAGGTAAGTGGGGTGGAGTGGAAATGGAGAGTTTGCACTATCCTTCCCCTGCCATGTACACCAGGCCAAGCCATGCCACATCCGCCAAGCCATGCCCACAGAACCGGCAGTAAAAATTTTTGAATCCCATCACTGGTTAAGCCGTAACCAAGCTCCTTGCTGTTTCCTCGCTCACACAGCAAATACTGTTTCAGTTTCCAAACAACCCTCAACTCTGATATACTGACAGGACACTAGCCAGATGAATACTGATGGATGCTGGTAGGAAAAGGCAGATTTTTTTTTTCTCCTTGTTTCCCTCCCCAAAAATTAAGCCCGGTCACATAGTTTTGTAGCGAAGCCCAGGTATCCAGCTAGTATGAGAATAAAGTCTATTTGAATCAGGATGGATTCTTATTGATTTCATGGATAGACACGTGTATTTTTCTTGGTAAGAGAAATGGTTTTCTCCAAATATCTGAGTGTAACCTAAGTTGTACTATTTTCTTGTGATTTATCCAACAACTTTTTGAGATCAGCCAGTCACATCACGAAATGTCTTAACTCTAATGATACCAAATACTTAAAATGAAGGGGCACTCCGAATTGTAACAAAACTATGGTTAAGTCTGCTAAAATCACAAATCTTAGAAACCACATTATCCACAGATTCTAGGTTGTAACAGAAATCTATCATCAGGTCAAACCAATTTTCTTCTTTTATTTTCAGAACAGCACGATACTGGCCTTACAAGTACAATATATGTATTGTGCAATGCGACCACAATTGGAAACATAATTTCTTGCTAAGCAAAGTGGCTGTTAAGTGAGTTGCACCCAATTCTATGATATTTTTGCCACGGTGGTTAAGTAAATCCCTGCTGTTAAGTGAATCACGTGGTTGCTAAGCAAATTGAGCTTTCTCCATTGACTTTGCTCATCAGAAGCTGTTGGGAAGGTCATACATGGTGATCATGTGATGCTGGGACACTCCAACTATTGGAAATACATGCTGATTGCCAAGCACCCGAATTTTGCTCACATGATTGTGCAGGTGCTGCAACAATTGTGAGTATGTGCAAGTACAAGGACTCTTTGTACACTCCTTTCATTTGCTTCCTTTTTATTATTGCAATCCTTCTAGAGTAGCCCCATGGTGAGATAGGCAGAAAATAAACTTAACAACTGAAAGAAAAAGTGACAGGATTGGTTAATTTGATTTATATATTTCTCACTGCAGGAACATATTTTAACCAGCTCTTGAGATATGTTATTTTTATTCTAATGTTTAGAAGAAAAAAAAGACTTTCCTGCTATTTCTGTTGTTTCAGTCCTGCCCTCTGGTGGTTTCAGAAACCATTACTATATTGATTAAAATAGCTCACCTGTAAACTGGACTGTATTAGCTGCATTAAATCAAATAATTCTGATTTATTTTGCGGGAAACTGTTTTATTTTACAATGTCTCAATTAAAGCAAAAATGTGGTTTTATTTCAAAAAAACCTGTTCCAGTGGTTTTTTTTAAAAAATCATCTTAATAAACACATATCCTTAAATATTTGTAATTCACACCCATTTTTTTTGCTTAATTCAGGAGGCAATCTTGTGCAATAATGCACTTGGGGCGAAAAAAAGGCAGAGGCACAGTTCTGCTTCAGGAATGGAGAAGGAAAAACTCTGAAGATCTGGAGTCATTTTCTACTTGGGAGTCTTCTGGTATATTTCCTTACCATTTTTTCTAGAAGAAGCCTTCTGCAACTCATGTCCTTCCTTCACTGACCAGCATAAACTAAGATAGACAGAGTAATGGGAGTTAGAAGTTGGAGGCAGTGGTGGTATTCAGCAGGTTCTGACCAGTTCTGGAGAACCGGTCGTGGAAATTTTGAGTAGTTCGGAGAACTGGCAAATACCCCCTCTGACTGGAGATTTTACAGTATCCTTTCCCTGCCATGCCCACCAAGCCTCACCCACAGAATTGGTAGTAAAAAAATTTGAATCCCACCACTGGTTGGAGTGGATGGGTGGGGAAAGGATGTTGAAAAGCAATATTAGTTATGAGGTCCTTGGTGCTCTTTGTTATTTTCTTGCAGATGTTTCATTACTAAACTAGATGCATCAGTGTTAGTAGGGTTTGCTCTCATTTTATATTCTAGCAACTTGCCTTGTCAATATGGGAATGGTCTTGATGGTCCCAGTAGTACAGGTAGCCCTCAACTTACAGCAGCTCATTTCATGACTGTTCAGTTACGACAACACTGAACAAGGTGACTTATGACCTTGGTGGGATTCAAACTTTTTTTTACTACCAGTTCTATGGGCGTGGCTTGGTGGGCGTGGCAGGGGAAGGATACTGTAAAATCTCCAGTCCGAGGTGGTATTTGCCAGTTCTCTGAACTACTCAAAATTTCTGCTACCCGTTCTCCAGAACTGGTCAGAACCTGCTGAAACCCACCTCCGGTTTTTCACAGTTACAACCTTTGAGCATCCTCATGACCATGTGATCAAAATTCAGGAGCTTGGTGACTGGTTGATACTTATGACGGTTGCAGCATCCCAGGGTCACGTGATTCCTTTTTTGCAACCTTCTGACAAGCAAAGTCAATGGGGGAAGCCAGAATCACTTAACAACCAGTTTACTAACTTATCAACTGCAGGGATTCACTTAACAACGGTGGCAAGAAATGTTATAAAATGGGGCAAAACTTGCTTAACAAATTCTTACAGAAACTTACTGAAATAATCATTTAACAACATCAAGAAGCCACATGGCGCAGTGGTAAGAGTGCATGCAGTACTGCAGGCTACTTCTGCTGCCTGCCAGCTGCCTGCAATTTGGCAGTTCAAACCCCACCAGGCTCAAGGCTGACTCACCCTTCCATCCTTCCAAATGGAAAATGAGGGTAAAACGAGAACCCAGATTGTTGGGGACAATCGGCTGACTCTGTAAACCGCTTATAGAGGGCTGTAAAGCAGTGTAAAGCGGTATATAAGTCTAAGTACTATTGCTATCAATTTGGGGCTCAATTGTGATTGTAAGTCAAGGACTATTTGTAGTTATCTTTAAATCAAGCAGTAGTTTTTTTCTGCCACAAAGGCTCTTCACCCAACCCTTCAAGTAATAACTTCAACTAATCCCCTCCTTTTCTTGAAGCCAGGCAGGGTCTGAACTGGAAAGTCCTTGGATGGGATAGGGGGGGGGGGGAGAAGGGTGGCACTGAAAAAACTTAGTAGTTTAAACAAGTTTAAAATAAATCCAGCAAAAAGGCACTGGGAAAGAAAAGTATATGGTCATCCCTGAAGGACCGTCCCTCAAGGTTTTTTGAGATGACCAACCTGGGTCTGTTGTTCTGCCCCTGGAAAGAATAAAATTTACTTTTTGGATGAAGCTGGGCTCACTGCAACCTCAAGAACAGAATAACAAAGAGTTGGAAGGGATTATCTCCTCCAAGCCCCCTCCCCAAGCAGGAGACCCAACAATGTTTCTGACAAATGGCAATCCAATCTCTTCTTGAAAGCCTCCAGTGATGAAGTTCCCACAACTTTTGAAGGCAACTTCTGTTCCATGGGTTGATTGTTCTCACTGTCGGAACATTTCTCGGCCGAATCTCTCCTGGATCGGTTTCCATCTATTCCTGCTTGTCTGGCGTACAGATGCTTGACCACCCCCTCTCTGTGGCAGCCCCTCAAATCTTGGAACGCTGTTCCCACAAAGGGGAACGTTTGTAGCTCAGGGTTGAAACTCAGGGCTCCTGGGTGCTTTCTGAGGTTGGTTGTTTCCTCCCAGAGGTTTCTTTGCCCAATCGCGTATTACTGATCTAATGTACCGAGTTTTTGGGTAACAAAACATCTGCAAGAAAAACAACAGCTAAAGCTCTGATCGGACGCTGCGTTTCCACCAAGCTTGCAAAGGCCTTCCCAGGCGGGGGCAGGGGGCGCACTCGGCGTCATCCCTGCGCAAAAACCCCGGCTGGTTGTTGAGGGTCCCCTCGCCCTTCCCTCCGCCTGCTCCGTGCCCACGCCGCGCGGGAGCCCGAGCGCCGGAGCCATGGCGCCGGGGAGCGCCAAGTCTCTGCCCGAGCTCTTCGCCTGCCGCCCCCTCGGGTGGCTTTTTGTGTCGCGGGGTTGTCCCCTGTGCAAACAACAGGTTGAATATTGTAGGTGCAGGTTATTAAAATGTCGCGTGGACAATGGGAGTCTGTGTCCCATTCGCCACACTTGACTTCCTCTTTGAAAAAGGGCGCGCTCCATGGGACGCGCGGTTCACTTCCAGCGTGAGGCAGTCTGCATAGTAGCAGCGCCTGCCCGGTCTCCTTGGCAATCGCGCTGCGCGGAAGGCGAACCGAGAGGATGGAGGGCTCCGCAGAAAGTTATTGATAGCCCCGGGACCTGAGAAGATGCGTCCTTTTTAGGGACCCTCAATCGCCCTCTGCGCGATCCTTGAAGTCTGATGGGCAAGAAGCCTGCAGCATTTAAAAAAAAAAACCCCAATTCCCTTCCCTTAATGAAGTCTGAAATCCACTACATGCTTGGGGTTGGCCCTTGTTTCTGTTTTATTCCATAAATATGAGGGGCTCGTGGGTATCCGCCCCCCCCCCCCCCCAAAGTATTCCCCTCTCATGCCTCCACTTTGCAGGCTGAAAACTTAAGGCAAATATTTCCCAGCACTAGTATTGTCCCCAATTTGGGTCTGATCCTGGTGCCAAAGCCAATAATGGACGTCAGACACAAGGTGCAGGTTTTCTGATTGCTTTTTATTGGAGTATTCCAAGGAAAAGGGCTCCTAGTCAAAATGACAAGAGCCCAGAACAAAGGAATGAGTAAGCTTTATTCATTTTCACTAAAGGAGAAGGTGGGACAAAATGAGACAAGAAGAAATATCTAATAAACATTTTAGTAATAATTCTACAATTCGTTCTATTGGTCTCAAGCTGTCCCTATTCCTAAGTCTTGGCTAATGAATGTCCTAGGAGTTATCTAATACATAACTGATTTGCTGCAGGCCATCTCTCGTCCTAACTTTTAGCTGAGGTCTGTAAATTGTCTAACTCATGCTTCTTTTATCAGCTTTTTAATTAGTTAAAAGATTTACATATGCATATTTCCTGTGGATAAGAATTCTTTGTTATTGCCAGACAGACTCCACAATTACAGGCTTCCTGATTTACTTTCGAGTGTGTTTATGACCTTACTTTATTTTAGCAGACAGTCCATCACGAGCAAGGTTTACTTCATTGAAATCTGGATGGAAAGCTTCTCTGGAGAAAAAGACCATACAGTAGCAGCTGAATGAGATTCCAAATGGAAGGGACCTTGGAGGTCCTCTAGTCCAGCCCCCTGCTCAAGCAGGAGATCCTATACCATTTCAGACAAGTGGTTATCCAGTCTCTTCTTAAAAGCAAGTTTGTCGTATCCAGACTAAGGTCTTAGCCTTAGCAAATGAAGTATTATTTTTTCAGAAAAATAACATGATAGAATGCAAGACAGATTTGTATTGCAGACTTTTGTTTACAATTCTTCTATTGGTTCATGGAGATTTCAGAAGCTGTGGGTATGATTAAAAAAGTCTACTTGAATTGATGATTTTATTATTTTTTAAATGCAGCAAGTATATTTGTTAAAATTATCCAGTCTATTCTTCTTCTTTCTGATTAGTACAATAGTTCCCTTCATAGCCCTGGAATTTTCTTAAATTTAAGATGAAGAAGAATCAAATAGAACGATCACAGTTGTGGTTCGCACACCTCATGTCCTTTTAATTACAACTTTGTAATTAGGCTCGTGTTTGCTGGTATCACTGTAGTGCAAATGAGCTTTCAGACAATGATGTACCTCACTGAATACCAACAAAACACATTACTATTTAATGCAATGGGTGAATCTGCTTATACAATGTACAGAGGAGAATCTTCATGAGGCTTAACTTTCATTTGCTGCCAGCATTGCTTCCAATTCAGTTTTCTTGGGAAGTGTCCACTTTCCATAGGAAGTCCATGAAACAGTATTACACAAAGTTTTTTCTGCTCCTGTTGAACCCACCTAGATACACCTTTTGCAGTGTGTATAATCAATGCCAGGGATGTCAAACTCGATTTCATTGAGGGCCGCATCAGGATTCTGTTTGACCTTGGGGGGCCGAGGTGGGTGTGGCAAGGGTGGGCATGGACAGCTCTATGTCACTTGTGTCAGGGGTGCCTGGGTCGGCCTGAGCGCTCTGCCAGTAAAAACAGGCTCCCGGGCTCCCTTTTTTGGCTGTGACGGCCTCCTGAAACCCTCTGCCAGCGAAAATGGAGCTCAGGAGGGCCACCCGCAGCCCTCCTGAGCTCTGTTTTTGCTGGCATAGGCACTGTGGCCTGATTTTCGCTGTTTCCAGGGCTGCCGTGCGGGCCAGATCTAAGTACCATGTGGGCTGAATCTGGCCAGTGGGCCTTGAGTTTGACACCCCTGCCCTCTACAGTATCAGGCCTGTCCAATCTGCAGGTCACATGCGGCCCTGGACAGCTGGTAATGTAGCCCTACAAGATATTAATTATATATATATATATATAAATAAAGGTTATTATTTTTTTTTGTTATTTGTTGTTATTTCACTCAAGGGGGCCCAGGCAAGCCAAAAGGTTGAAACAACCATGTTCAACTCATAGCAGTCTACATGAATAATGACAAGAATTGGGTAGGATAAATAAATATCAATAATAATGACAATAGGTTTGCAATAGCACTTACTGATATGTTCAGTATCATAGCAAAATATTTGGAAAGTGCTTGGATACAATAGGAATGAGACAGTTTTATGTAGTTAGTGGTTAAGGCATCAGGCTAGAAACCTGGAGATATGAGTGCTAGTCCTGTCTTCACCACAAAGAAGGGTGACTTTGGGCCAGTCATTCTCTCTTAGCTTAGGAAGTAGGCCATGACAAAATCACTTTTGAAAAATGTTGTCAAGAAATCTACAGGGCCTTATCAGGTGATCTTACAAAATTTGACATAATTTAACTGGAGAAAAAAATAGAAGAAAAGAGAAAAAATAAAACTGGTTAGAACTTCAAGTAAAATGTTGCATGACCCTGAGCAGCCCATATATTGTAATGGTAACTCTCTTAGACCTTATAATTCTCCTAGATAGATTCTCCTAGATTCTTAGGAATCTAATTTGATCCAATTTAAGTCCCAAATCCAACTATAGCTATCTGGTAGATTCTGCGTAAATAACCACAACAATAATGTTATGTGTATCAAAAATGGACCTTAAATTCATGTATTTCTGACCAATTAAATTTTTGAAGTTTTCTAACAAGTAGTAGTAAATTTTTAGCCTATTTAACCATATAATCGTTCATATATTCATCTCCAAGATTTAATTTCAATAACAATTTTCAATAAGATACTCATTATCAATACATAATTATTCCTTAAAGTCCATTTTTGGTCATCATTAACAAGAATCTGAACTTTTTATGGTTTATAAATTGCCTTTATCCTCCCCCCAAAAATCTTTCCAAAGTCATTTTTTAATACCACTTTAAACACACTGCTCAAAAAAAAAAAAAGGGAACACTTAAACAACACAATGTAACTCCAAGTCAATCACACTTCTGTGAAATCAAACTGTCCACTTAGGTAGCAACACCGATTGACAATCAGTTTCACATGCTGTTGTGCAAATGGAATAGACAACAGGTGGAAAGATAGACAGTGAGCAAGACATCCCCAACAAAGGAGTGGTTCTGCAGGTTGTGACCACAGACCACTTTTCAGTTCCTATGCTTTCTGGCTGATGGTTTGGGCACTTTTGAATGCTGGCGGTGCTTTCACTCTAGTGGTAGCATGAGACGGAGTCTACAACCCACACAAGTGGCTCAGGTAGTGCAGCTCATCCAGGATGACACATCAATGCGAGCTGTGGCAAGAAGGTTTGCTGTGTCTGTCAGCATAGTGTCCAGAGCATGGAGACAGGCCAGTACATCAGGAGACATGGAGGGGGCCATAGGAGGGTAACAACCCAGCATCAGGACTGCTATCTTCACCTTTGTGCAAGGAGGGACAGGAGGAGCACTGCCAGAGCCCTGCAAAATGACCTCCAGCGGGTCATAAATGTCCTTGTGGCTGCTCAAATGGCAGAAACAGACTCCATGAGGGTGGTATGAGGGCCCAACACCCACAGGTGGGGGTTGTGCTTATAGCCCAACACCGTGCAGGACGTTTGGCATTTTCCAGAGAACAGCAAGATTGGCAAATTCGCCACTGGCCCCTGTGCTCTTCACAGATGAAAGCAGGTTCACACTGAGCACATGTGACAGACGTGACAGGGTCTGGAGACTCTGTGGAGAACGTTCTGCCTGCAACATCCTCCAGCATGACCGGTTTCACAGTGGGTCAGTAATGGTGTGGGGTGGCATTTCTTTAGAGGGCTGCACAGCCCTCCATGTGCTCGCCAGAGGTAGCCTGACTGCCATTAGGTACCGAGATGAGATCCTCAGACCCCTTGTGAGACCATATGCTGGTGAGGTTGGACCTGGGTTCCTCCTGATGCATGACAATGCTAGACCTCATATGGCTGGAGTGTGTCAACAGTTCCTACAAGGTATTGATGGCATTTATGGTATGGACTGGCCCGCCCGTTCCCCTGAATCTAATTGAGCACATCTAGGACATCATGTCTCGCTCCATCCACCAACACAAGATTGTCCAGGAGTTGGGGGATGCTTTAGTCCAGATGTGGGAGGAGATCCCTCAGCCACGTCATCAGGAGCATGCCCAGGCCTTCTAGGCAGGTCATAGAGGCACGTGGGGGCCACACACACTACTGAGCCTCATTTTGACTTGTTTTAAGGACATGACATCAAAGTTGGATCAACCTGTAGTGTTTTTTTCCACTTAAATTTTGAGTGTAACTCCAAATCCAGACCTCCATGGGTTGCTAAATTTGATTTCTGTTGATAATTTTTGTGTGATTTTGTTGTCAGCACATTCAACTATGTAATGAACAAAGTATTTAATAAGAATATTTCATCCATTCAGATCTAGAATGTCTTACTTTTGTGTTCCCTTTGTTTTTTTGAGCAGTGTATAAAGTCCCAATTCAAATGATCATAAGGTTTCTCTGCATCTCAAAGTATCAGTGCAGTACTGAAGATTATTATACCAACCATCATTCCTACAATGTGTCTTAACATAAAAATCGACATTGATCCTCCTGCACAGTCTCTCAGATAAATACATTGAAAACAATTTATAATCATTATTCAAAAGAGAAATTGATTGATAGTTCTTAGCAGAGGTTACATCTTGACCCTATTTGGACTTAATGTTATTTTTGCTTCTTTCCAAAAATCAGGCACAACAGATCCTTGTATAATTGAAACCATCAAGTTCTTTAAGTAAATTTGGTTTTCAAATTGCTTATAATAGGCGTTAGACCATCTGGTCTAGGTGCTTTCCCTAATTTGATAGTTTTACCAGCTTTAAATATTTCAAAAGTGGTTATTGGAATATTCATGAACTGCTTTTGTGCTTGAAATAGATTTAGCAACTTCTGTTTCTTCAAATAGTCCTCCATCGATTCCAAAGAACTTTCTTAACATTTATATAAATTTGAATGATAATTGATAAAGATTTCTGAATCGTCACATTACAAAGCAAAATTTTATTTCTTTCCTGAGTCATTGTTATCATTTCCTTTTCCTTTTTCAATTTGTAGACTAACCTTTTTCCCATTTATTGGCATATTCAACATTCTTCTGTTTCACATATTACATGTTAATTTCCATTTCTTTTGTTCAAGCTGCTGACAATGACTTCTATTTTTGGCATTTATTGCATATATGATTTATGACAGATTACTTGGGACTAATGGAGTATTAAAATTAAATACAGTAGAAAGGTAATCATTTTTAGAAGTTACTTAGTGGTTCTATCATCAGATGACTCAATCAGATGATCCCATCATCCTGTCCATCTCCACCAGGAACAGTATGCTACTTTCTTCATTACAAGAAGCAAGAAAAATAGGCAATGGAAGCAAACTTTGGGGTGAAAGATCACAATACTTGACGCCAAAATTTCTGCTCCTGCCTTTCTAAAGTGCTCCTCTCATCTCCTGTAGAATTAATTATTTAGTTATCCATCTATCTGCTACTGCCCATTCTAAGCATCTTATTTTTATGTAATATTTTTTTTATTTAATACATTTGTCACTCTTAATAAAACAGTTTTTTAAATTTAACTTCAATGAGTTAATACATTTGTCATTTTAATGTCATTAATACATTTTAATAAAGCAATTATCTATGTTTTATAATCTGTAAACTGGTACCTCCCAACTATACCAATTTCAAATAGCGAGTCTTTAACTTCCTAAATTCTCAGTAATGGCTATGCCAGCAGGGAGTGGTTTAGAAGAGATTGTACCGTACTACTAATCCCCAATCTATTTGTCTTGACCTATTTTCTTTAACCGTGGTTTGATGTACCATAAGGTGGCTTGGGAATCAGCTACACCTGATCAAGTAAAAACAGTGGCAATTTAATGTGCCCACCAAAAGCTAGAAAGGCAATACAAACAGAAGGAAAGGCTAACTAATGTCCTTAAAACTTTCCCAGGGAGAGGTTCCTCAACCCTTAGCAATCCTTATCCCCACAGGACAAAACTGTCCCTGCTATCAAGGCATGCAAAGGAGAAACACAATTAGCTCAGTCTGTGGGCAGGTTGGAAATTGGCACAATCAATGCCCACACAATCCCTTAGCCTTTCCCTACCAACCTCTATCATCAATCTTGCAGCCTTCAACCCAACTAACAATAAGGAGCCAGTGGGAATCCCTCTATCACTTGATTAAGGCTGATGGGCTCAAGTGCATTCATATATCAAGGATTGCGTGAAAAATAAAGTATATTATTATGTATATGTCTGTCTGTTTCTCTCAACATACACACACATATAGTTTCCATCTATCTATCTATCTATCTATCTATCTATCTATCTATCTATCTATCTATCTATCTATCTATCTATCTATCTATCTATCTA
>BLBF01000026.1:26631430-26676430 GCA_015471245.1 Laticauda colubrina
TAAACAGCACACATGTAAGTACTCGCGAAAGCTTAAAAAAACAAATATATATATATATATACGTACACACACACACACTCATCAAAGGTATTTCAGTAAAATAACATTGTCATTGATACAGATTTCATATTTAGTACCTATATTTCAAGTGATATATGACATAATGCCATGTACCCTTCAGGTTCATTTTCAGAACGATGCTTTGGAACATGTGGGAATACAAGCATAGCACCTGTATGAACATTTAAACATCTTAAAGCTGCTACACAATGTCTCAAAAAAGACACAGCTGCTTTACAGATTGGCAAACTGATGTTACACTTACATCCTGGTGTGCTCAGAAACAGCCTATTAGAATCATAACTGAAGACCTGCACAGCTGAATAACTACTAATAGAGTTTTAGAAGGATGGCAGGTAGTCGTCCTGTAGCAGCCCAGGTTGCATTTATTCAGAGTAGTCTCACCAGCCTGATGGTTACAATGCAGTGGTGGGATTCAAATTGTTTTACCACCAGTTTGGTGTGCATGTCTTGGTGGGCATGCTTTGCCTAATGCCAGCACTCAGCTTGCCCCACACTATCTGAGACCTGGAGCCCCAATCAGCTGAGAGGATAAAGAAGAGAAAAGCACAGAGGCAGATGGGAGGGCCGATCCTGCACTTCTTTCTTCTTTCAACTGATTGTCGGAGGCTTTTTTCCTCATCTCAACTGATCATCGGAGCCTTTTTTAAACTACCGGTTCAGGTGAACTAGTCCAAACCGGTAGCATACCACCACTGTTACAACGTTAAGACATTATAGAAAAGACTTACTCCAGAATCACTTTAATTTAGCCAGTGCAGCTACCCTAAAGAAACGGGGCTGAAATATCACGGCCTAACATAGTAGAAGAGAGAAAAATGAAAAAGAGGAGGGCAAGAGGAAGGATAATGAGTTGTTACTAATACTCCAGGTTTCTTTTTAAAAAAGTTACATCCAAGTTAGTTCCACAATATCACAGCTGCTCCTTGCAAAGGGAGTCCTATGAAGAAACAGTGACAAAGCAATGTCTGAAGTCTTTATATAGACGTGCCTCGGTCTGGATCGTTACCGATGTTAAGCCCTAAAGTTGGAGTGGGTTGATACGGAATCGAAGACATTGTTTTGATAGGACTTCTGAAAAAGCCCCCATTTGGAGCCCTGTGCCTAAAAGGGCCAGTCCGGTGTTCAGGCACATTGCCGAAAGAGAATCCAGAAGCAGCTTTAGCTGAAAGTGTGCGACTAAGAGTCTGGATCTGCTCTGGTATGAAAGTTGTGGTAGTGATGTGAGTGTTTCTGAAGTCACTGATTTGCTCCAGGGCTTGACGCGTGGGCAAAGTGTCAATGTCCAGTGGAGTCAAGTCAATGGATGAAGTGGAAAACTGTTTATGGGGACTTTCATCGTCTGTGCAGAGGCTGTTCACGCGTCTGTGGAGATGCTCTAGATCAATTTCTTTGTCATCCTGGAAGGAGCAAAGCAAAAGGGAGAAAATGAATAAGATAACCTTCAAGGCCTTCATTTTCCAAACCAAAAACAAAAGGTCTTTCATGATGAAGGGGCAGAGAAGTTGAGCTAGAATGAGGCAATAGCAGTAGCAGTTAGACTGCTTTACAGTGCTTTACACCCCTCTCTAAGAGGTTTTACAGAGTCAGCCTATTGCCCCCAAACAATCTGGGTCTTCATTTTACCCACCTTGGAAGGATGAAAGCCTGAGTCAACCTTGTGCCTGGTGAGACTCAAACTGTTGAACTGCAGTCAGCTGGCAGTCAGCAGAAGTAGCCTGCAGTACTGCGTTCTAACCACTGCACACCACATTCAAAAATGAATCAGAATGTAATCCAGACTACTGGCAGGACGTTGACCAGACCAACTATCTAGAGCAGGGGTCCCCAAACTTGGCAACAGAATTCTAGGAGTTGAAGTCCACAAGTCTTAAAGTTGCCAAGTTTGGAGACCTCTGATCTAGAGCAATCTTTCTGGCTTTGCAAGAAGGGAGCAAGGAGAGAGAATAGTTACAATGGGTGACTTACAACCATTTATGGCTGTTTGAAGTTACAACAGAAAAAAGTCACTTATGACCATTTTTCACTCTTTAAGACCCTTGCAGCATTCCTAGTTGTCATATGACCAAAATTTGGACACTTAGCAATTGTCATGTATTTATGTATCCTGGAGTCAAGTGATCCCCTTTTGTGACTTTCTGACAAGCAAAGTCAATGGAGAAGCCAGGTCCTCTTATAACAACCATGTTACTAACTTCACAAATGCAGTGAGTTGGGTGCCCATATACTTTTTCTTAAATAAAAAGAAAATAAACATAATATTTCAAAGCAAAAGTGGATTATAGAACCCTTCATGAAGAACAGCTGATAAGCTAAAGTTACTTATTTTTCAGAAAGTATCATGGATTGCATGTGTGGATCTTAAGGGCTACACATAAATTTCATATATTGATCGGAAAAATGTGCCAATTCTTTGATTGCTAATTTTGAGTGCTTTATTTTGAAGGCAATTCAGACCTGGCTGATATGTGCATTTGAATTTAATGGGGTTTATAATAATGCTATATGAAAACTGGAAGCTCTCTTGCTGAATGAAAACACATTTTTAGCCCTAAATAGTATTATTATTATATGAATAATGCATTTTGAAATTAAGGTTCACTCCTGTTGTAATGGTAACATGTTATTTTTTTTCAAACAATATATCTATATATAATGTTAAATATAGAATTTTTGAAACATTCTATTTATTTACACCCAACTTGCTTACAGCTTACAATATTATTATACAATATATATACTGGAGGAGAAAAGATCTAATATCAAGTGTTCTGGTAAAAAACTATTGCCATTTCTGCCATCTGTTTGAAGAAATGTCTTAATACTGCCTTAGTTTTTAAATACACCAAACTCTGCACATGGCTTGCTCACTCCTTGTTTTCAAAGCCTCCTTGTCAAAATTCAGTATAAATGAGTATATTAACCTAAGCTATGCCAGCTAACGGGAAAAAAATAAATAAATTATATTACATTGCATGTGATTTATATGTTGTAATTACATGTGTATGTTTATGTGCGTGTATATTTGTCCGTATACACACTCACCCACCCACATGCAGAAAATACCCTTTTTTTTCTCACTATCTATTATTTTCATGGATTGCATTGCCATTTCCATTTTTTACCATGTCCTCAAACACCTTTAAGGAAACTAGAGAATTCTATAGGAATTAATATGTATTAATTAAGCTTTATTTGATACAGTGGATGTATGAAATAAAGTCTAATGGGGCAGCCAAGTATGTTAACTGCTAATTTACACTGCATATATGCACACTTGTGTTAAAGCACTTTTTTCACTGCCTAGAAGCCACTTGGCATATATGGATGGAGATATGGCTACAATATCTATCTTGTTTGAGACAGTCCTTCATTTACAATCATAACTGAGCCTGGAATTATAGACGTTGTTGCAATCATAAATCAAGACCAGATCTTGTTTTTCACCATTTTTTGATGGTGGTCATTCAGTGAATGCCATGGCCACTAAGCAAATCATTGTTCACCAATGAGCATTTTTTACCAGAAACAGGAAGTAAACATTGGAAACTGGCAAAAAATGTCACAAATCAGAGGACACTACAAATGGCCATAAAGGTGAGCAAGTTGCTAAATGCCCAAAGTGCAATCACTGTGACTTTGGGGAGTGCTCACATCATAACCTCAAAAACTGATCATAAGTAGCTTTTGGGGGATGAGTTCCTTGTAACTTCAAATGGTTGTTAAGCAATTGTTCATAAGTTGAGGATGACTATATTTAAAGATCATTTGAGGTTTGAGACTGCTCTTTTGGCCCAAGTATTTAAGCATACATTTTGCTATTACACAGAGTTTCTGGATATCTATCAATAGCAAAGCAATTCATCCACAATGATCAGAATGCATTCAAAGATAATATGAACTTCTACTCTTATGATAATTGTAATATGTGAATTATTTTGGTGATTAAAGCACTATCATTGGGTTCAGTTAGAACAGGGGTCCCCAAACTTGGCAACTTTAAGGGAGTTGAACTCCCAGGGAATTGAAGTCCACAAGTCATAAAGTTGCTAAGTTTGGAGACCTCTGAGTTAGAAGTAAGACCAACTCTTGATTTTATCTTTGCAGTAACATCTATTTTACTTTAAATAACCATCCTCCATGACATCCCTATGTGGTCTTTTAAGATAATTCTACTGATGAACATAATTCCATTGTTTATAAGAAAATGAATGGGTGGCTTTTAAAAGTGGCAATTGCCAAATACCATCTCTTGACCAGTACTCCACCCACTTAAGACATCAAAAGAAGAGACCACTCACAGGATGGTTTGTGCATAGCTCCACAAAATGATTGCTCCTCTTCTTTCAAATGTGCCTTGGTCAATCGTGAAATATTCAGCCATTACGGACATTTAAATTATCACCTTGGCTTCAGAGTTTACATTCCTTTGAGATTAACGAGACAGGTCTCACTACTGTCAGAGTTATTGTTATGACATAAGCAGACATGACTGCATGGGATACTTTGGTTCACAACTTCACTGCTAGTTTTATAACCTTAAAGCATTTATTTGTTTCCTTAGAATGAAAAGGGTGCAATTGTGAAGTCCAGTGGGCTTGGGATAAATTGATGCAATGTAAAGTACATGAGGACGCTTAGTTGCAAGCCAAACAAATTATGATAGGATGTTCCAAGATACTACTTCATGAGATTTCACCCACATTTTAAATTGCCAATATTTGCAGTAGCTAAATGGTTCCCCCACTCCTCATACCCCACCTATTTCTTAAGGCTGCAAATCACAAGGATAACATTTGTATAAGTTTCTTCTAAACAGTAATCTCATAAATTGATCCCTTGGCTTTCTGATACAGTCACGTTTTCCTTTTGTCAGAACTCTGATTTAGAAGTGCAGACTCACATTTACTTTGATGAATTGCAAGCCTGCCCAAAGAGAATGATTTAAACAAAATCCAGAGATATCCCTCTATAAGTAGGCCAGAAAAGGAATTTAAAAATAAACAATTCAGGGCTGTGAAAATTAAGCCATAATTTATATTTGACATTTTGAGGGTGATGAATTTTATAAATATGTCCCGTTCTCTTGAAAGGAAGAGATGGCTGGAACTTTGCAAACTCAGTGAAAATTTACTTTTATTCAAGGACGTGTGAGCTCAACCTAAGTAGAGAAAAGGGATAATCTTGCAAACTTTGTCCTGTCTTTCTGAACATATATGCTGCTCAGAAGTCTGCTGTTCATTTAATTCTAAGGTCTGAAGGGGGAGCTCCTGCCATTAAGCATGCTATGCATAGCTATATACAGGTCCTTGATTTACGACCACAATTGAGCCCAAAATTTCCATTGTTAAACATTTGTTAAGTGAATTTTGCCCCATTTTACGAACTTCCTTGCCATAGTTGTTAAGTGAATCACTGCCGTTGATAACTTAGTAACCCAGTTGTTAAATGAATCTGGCTTCCCCATTGACTTTGCTTACCAAAAGGTTGCAAAACATGACCCTGGGACACACAGCAATGGTCATAAGTGTGAACCAGTTGCCTGAATTTTGATCCCTTGATATGAGGGGGTGCTACAAAGGTCACAACTGTGAAAAAAATGGTCATAAGTCACTATTCTCAGTGCCATTGTAACTTTGAATGGCCCCTCAGTGAATAAGTCAAGGATGTATATGAGCCATGGTAGTGCAGTGGTTAGAATGCAGTATTTCAGGTTAATTCTGCTGACTGTCAACCGCCAACAATTCGGCAGTTTGATTTTCACCAGGCTCAAGGTTGACTCAGCCTTCTATCCTTCCGAGGTAAAATGAGGACCCAGATTGCTGGGGACAATAAGCTGACTCTGTAAACCATTTAGAGAGGGCTGTAAAGCACTATGAAGCAGTATATAAATTGAGTGCTATTGCTATATTTTTGCAACAACCTTTTGGTTTTTACAGTGAAATATATAGCATGTCTTTGAAAGAGCTTGACATCTGGAGATTCTGGTTGTATGGTCTACACACACTCATTTAGCTTCTTTTAGCAGGCTAAGCAGGGCTTAGTAGATCTGGATTTGCCACCTAAGGTAGGTTCAACAGAGAGCTATAGTAACTTTTCAGAAATAATCTGTCTGCTAACCATGGTCACTACCTTGTCTATGTTATGCACAGCTTAGATATACATACAGACATTTAACATGTGAAGCATCTCTTAGTTCACATTAAGAAAATGAAGTCAAGTAAGAGAGAGCAGCTGTGTTGATTAAGCTCACACTGACTTGCTATTTGAAGTGCTGGTAAGGAGTTACAGAATGAGACACATGGATTAAACTTGTGGGTAACAGAACCTACTGGTTTTACAGAACTGTAAGAAGACATGCTAGCCTGTGAAGAAACCACATGGTATTTATTTCTAATCTCATGAGCTAGGCTGAAGCCTGACAATTGTACGTAGGAAGGCCTCTGCTCGGCTAGAAACCAGTCTTGAGCAGAATTTGCTCATATGATAGTTACTTTAGAGCACAGGTGTCAAACTCAAGGACCGGGGGATGGATCTGGCCCATAGGTCCACCCTTGAATCAGTGAAGGACCGGCCCACAGTACCTCTGCCAGTAACGGGAGATGTAATTGGGATGGAGATAATGTATGCACCTTAGATGCTTGGGATAAGTTGTGACAGCATAAGTACTAAGCCAATGAGGAAAAGGTGGGAGATAAAATTGTAACGGCAACAGGAGATATAAGAGGAACATATTGATGATTTAGGGGTGTGTTCACTGTATCTATGTGTGTGTGGGGCACCCACTTTGCAAAGTAGTAAATAAAATTACCATTGTTTTCTCTTGGACGCTTTGGCTGGTGATTGTTTATTTTAAAACTAGACAATGAACCCCACAAACTCAAGCAATTGCCTAGCTATTCCTCGATAGTACAGGTAGTCCTTGACTTCCAACAGTTCATTTAGTGACCATTCAAAGTTACAACTTCACAGAAAAAAGTGAGTTAAGACCATTTTTCATACATACAAACCATTTCAGCCTCCCCATGCTCATGTGATCAAAATTCAGATGCTTGGCAAGTGACTCATATTTATGATGGTTACATTGTCCCGGGGTCACAAGATCCCCTTTTGTTACTTTCTAACAAGCAAAATCAACAGGGAAACCAGTTTCACTTAATAACCGTGTGACTAATTTACCAACTGCGGTGATTCACTTAACAACTGTGGCAAGAAAAGTAATAAAATGGGGCAAAAGCCCGCTTAACAAATGTTTCACTTAGCAACATACATTTTTAGGCTCAATTGTGGTCGTAAGTTGAGGTCTACCTGTAGATGCTTTAAGTGAGCCTTTTTTAACCAATATTCCTTCTTTATTAAAACCTTATTTGGAAACAGGAGAAATTTAAAGTTGTTTGCAGGAAGGGCATTGGAGATCTGCTTTCCCAAGAGGAGGAAGTTTGTTTAAGCACATAATCCTTTGCTCAAAACTGTTAAATTTTCTTAAATGTGCATCTGGCTGAAAGATTGCATAGTCATCAACACCCCAAATGAGCTTTTTTTCAAGAGACAACTGGACTTTCTATGAAGAAAGCTGCCTCTAGAAAAAAGCACCTTTGGGACAATCATGACCTGGATGGCTGAGTATCTCCACAGACATATAGTCATCAACACTTGCAAAAAATTAGAAATCTAGTGATTAAAGCTAAAGAAAATTGTGTTCCCACTAATCTGAACATGACTTTCCCTGAATAGTTCTGAAAAATGCTTAACACTCTGAAAAAATTTCATAGAACAATTTAAGGCATAATTTTGCATTCAAACATCACAGAAACGATGGACAGAAGCATCAATTGATTGACGTAATTCTAATAATTCTCTGCCATTTGATCAGTTAGCCAGATCATTAAATTTAACTTTTGGGTGATCAGTTGCAAGTCATCAAAAAAGGAAAGAGCACAAAACCTTTGAATACAGCTGATTTTTAAAGAAATGTATATGACAACGTACAGTTTAATCAACCATCAGTTGCAGGCCTTCTTTTTTTGTTCACATCTTATGAAACAGGGAAGCAAAATCTTACCAGAAGTCAAAACTGATTAACATTTGATCCTGCTTTAATCAACTAAAGATAAAATTCAGTTAAGCCAATTAAGGATGCAGTCTTAGATGTAAGCCCTGTGGAATTAGCAGGATTTCCTTTTGAATGTAGGATCAGGCTGCATCGTATGTTGGTAGAAGATAGATCTTATCCAGATTAATAATAAAATACTTAATTGCTAATACTTTATAAATAATATGAAAGCCAATCATTATTCACTAAATGCTCGTGAACAAGATATGTGCTAGTAAATTCCAAGGAAATTAATTAGGACAAGTATTCACAAGTACAACATTATATTATTTCTTCCTTGATGGTTTTTTTTTTCAGACAAATGGTTCACAATTGGTGATTAAAATGCCATTAAAACATATCAGAATATGCATTTTCTTTCTCACCTCTAGTGCTATGATGAAATGGAAGGGTCTCATACCTCTTTTGAAGGAACCCGTGAGCTTTTTCTTTTATTCCACCATGTTTCCAACATGGCAATTAAGCAGGAGAGAACAATCCCAGCTGCCAGTATGCAAAAAACACCTGCAAAACTTTTTATGTTCAAGGCTCCTCCTTTATATTTGGGGTCCACAGAAGAATGCAGATCACACTGGGAATTCTTTGGCCACCACTTATGTTTCAGTAGATCCATGTGTCCATTCTGCTGAAGTTCTAGAATCCTTGGAGAGAAATCACAGAGTCATGAATGTCTTCAAGAGCCATTGAACATTTATACAGCTGTACGGTCCTGGACACCAAAAGATCTCACCCATGTGAAAACATTCCTGATGCCGACAACCATGTTGCATCAGCTATAATCCAGGCCCCTTGAGTTTAGTCATACTGACATCATTAGATGACTGCATCAGTGATAACTATCACGATGAGCATTATAAATCACCAGACATGCGTCCAAACTGTGGAATGATTCAAGAAGCACTTAGCATTCCAATTCTACATTAGAAGTGAGAATTAGGTTGAAACTATTAAAATATACAGTTTATACAAAGCGCTCAGTATTTAGTGCCAACGTTTCATTGAAGTTGCTGATGCTTAGCATTGATACTATGGGTCATATCCAAGTTCAGTCAAGTACCCTTGAAATGAATGGGGTTTAATTTAAATTGTCAGCATATTGCTCCCAACAATCTGGGCCCTCATTTTACCAACCTTGAAAGCTGAGTTAATCTGAGCTGGTCACGATCGAACTCCTGGCTTTGGGCAGAGTTAGCCTGCAATACTGCATACTAATCACTGCACCATCACGCCTCATGTGTGACTGTACCCCATATATTTATGAGGGTATAAATCATTTTAATACTCACACACAGAGCAGCTCAAAAAGTTTTAGAAGTGAGATAGGAAGTCACTGTATCACTTGTTTCAAAGCCCATCCCAGTTTTATTGCATGGTGATATATGTTTTGTCAACTACATGATGGATACAGATGATCTGATCTTATAGTTTGCTTTACTTTACATGGCCAGTGAGAAGGAGGGTTTGCTTGCTCTAACTCAATGTTTCTCAACCATGTCAATTTAAAGATATGTGGGTTTCAACTCCCAGAATTCTGGGAGTGGAAGCTCATACATCTTTAAATTATCAGGGTTGATAAATACTTCTCTAATAACTATGCAATATTATGGGTTACAAGATAAATGCATTTCCTCCAGTCATGTCGTGTTCTCGCTCTCATTGGAACATCAGAATACAGACAGTTGCTGTTGCAATAAGTCCAAACAAAGGCATGCTTTGTATTCTATTGATTTTAAGATTTTAAGCACCTGTTTAAAATGTGTCTTATTTAAATCAATTGAACTGCAATGCACTCTAACGTACTTCTGTTTAAAGTCTTCGCTTTAGTCAACACTCACTTGTTCTGAATGGTAAGCAAATATTATCTCACACTTATATGTATTTATAAGATACATAGTCCACACATTTTAAATACTTTAACAATAATACATTTAAATAGCAAATGAAAACAGGTCCCAAATGATAAAAAGAGTTCCCTAAAGATTAAATTATGATGCAGTTAACTTAGGATATAGTAACTACAATAACATAAATAAGACAGGGTTAAAAGCAACCCGGTCTATGTCAAGCCTGAATTTAGTTTGGTGGTCGATTCATGGTCCATGTGCAAAGTTTTAGCAGCTTTCAGAATGTCAAAAAACAGCAGAAGGTCAACAGCACAGCAATCATTCAGATTTTGGAAGCAATTTTTTTTTTGAAAAGGATAAGTGGATTTTTCAGCTTCCTAATGTCCCTGAGAAAAAGAATCCGAAGCATTTTCCAACCTCTACCCTGGGATGATAGTTTATTAAATTTATTTGCCACTAAATTCCCAGGGACTCTGGGAAGGATGCTCTAATCAGACAGGTGATATGGTAACTTATGTCTTAGTCATTAAAAGGCTATATAGATTAAAACTAGCTCCCTGGATTGCATATAAAAAAATCTATTAGCAATCAATGCACCTTTCACTGTGTGCCTCTAATGAAGCTGAAATGACTCAAGCTTGCCGGCATATGGGCTGCTGAATTTTGTAGCAACTGCAATTTTTAGATGGTCTTTAAGGGCAGCCCCACATAGAGCTTCTTGTCATTGTCAATGTCAAAAAAATGAGGACATGTAGAGAGCCACAGAGATGATGTTGGGACAGCTAAGCAGAAGCAGATGGTACGCAAACAAAAGCATTTGTTAAGCCGGGCAACAAGCTACAAGTGTGAGAAAGAAGCTCTGAATGACTCCTGTCTAATTCTCTGTAGTGTAAGAGCGAATGAAGGGAAAATTCAGGCTTTTAAAGTTATTTTTGCCTTCCTTAATAAAATATGCTTTTGGACAGATTTGTGGATTTGTGGAGTCAGCTTCCTGACCTGACTTACCTCACGGGACTGACAGGATGCAAATGATAGTTGCCCATACTCTAAGAAAGGTTTGTGGACTGTGTGAACCTGGGCAAAAGCTCCTCACATCACTGTTTTCATTTGCAAGTGGTATAGAAGCCATGCCCACCCAAGAAATTTCATAACAATAGCATTTAAGTTTATATACTCCCCTTCCCGTAGTATTATTTTACAGCACTCTCTGGATGGTTTACAATGTCAGCATTATTTGCATATTGCCCCTAAACAATCTGGGTCCTCATTTTACTGATTACAGAAGGATAGAAGGCTGAGTCAACCTTGAGTCCGATCAGCATCGAACTCCTGCTATGGGCAGAGTCAGCCTGCAATACCAGACTTAACCATTGCACCACCATACAGTAGAACAGGGGCCTTCAAACTTGGCAAGTTTAAGACTTGTGGACTTCAACTCCTAGAATTCCTCCACATGTTAGCTCAGGAATTCTGGGAGTTGAAGTCCACAAGTCTTAAACTTGCCAAGTTTGAAGACCCTTGCAGTAGAACTTCTTCAAGTGCCAACCTCATCAAGAATCAAAGCAGGAGTGCCATGACAAAGTAGAGGGTTTCTGAATGAACTATCATTTTCTCACGCTTTGTTCCCATTCAATCTAGGCCTGGGCTGTCAAACTTGCGGCCCACAGGCAGGATGGGTCATGTGCTGACCACGCTCAATTTAGTGAAGGAGGAAAAAAGTCACAATATGTCACTTGATGACACCATGATGATATGAGTTTGACACCCCTGCTTTATAGCCTCTGATCAAGGCTATATCGGGACACCTCCTGTATCTCCTGCCTAGTAGAGACTGGGTATCTAACTGGATATGATCTGAATATTGATGATACTTCGCTCCAAATCATGAATGGTCCAGTCCAGTGGCTTCATTTTATTGTTAAGCAACATTGGAGAGGAGTGGCAAAGGACTCAACCAAGAGTAGGATTCCACCAGTATAACAACCAGTTCGGTGATTGCGCACGCACGCTCCACATTTTTAAAAAGCCTATGCTGCAGCCTCTGTGACTCAAACAGCTGAGAAGCGGCAAACCACTCTGTTGCATGAATCAGCTGTGCTCTAAACAAAGGAAATAAAGCACAAGAAAGAGCAGGGGTGTGCGGGTGACCCACACGCTCATCGCAGCAAACTGGTTTGGAGCCATCTGATCATCGGAACAACGGGTTCGCCCAAACCAGTCTGATCCGGTAGAATCCCACCCCTGCCATCTCTTATTGAGTGGAACTGCCCTCAGAGTAGGAACAGAGCCGACATTTTACAATGCCTGCAAGTCCCAAGACTTGGGAGCACTCCATAAGAATCTCATCGCTCAAGAGCTTCTGGGTAATCTTAACAGGACTAAAAAAGCTGCACTCCATCCAGTCCTAGCTCAATGATGGGCTACTAGTGCAGATTCTACCGTGTAACTACTGTAGGTCTGAAATCTGAATACAATGAACCAAGACAACTCATTTCCTTTATAATTGAAGTTCAGCTACCTTTTCCAAGGTTTGACATTTCATCTCCTTGAGGAATTTCTTGGTAAATCAGAACAAAACACCACGACACAAACCCATTAAATGATCAGAAAAGGCAATTTTGTTTAATCCTTTTGTTCAGCACTTTTGTTCAACACTGTTGCGTCTGTATTTCAGAAGTCAAGGGTTATGGCAGCACTGCCTGTCACCCTAATGACATGACCCATGCCCTGTGCTGTTTATTTAATTTATCCAGCAATGGAAAAAATAATCTCTGCTAATTCCTCATGAAAGATTCCTCACTAAAGAGGTCTTGATTTATTTCTGGTATTCTTGATGTTAAGATCTCGATTGATTTTTGTAACACTTTTGAGACTGAAATTTCTCCCTAAGTGTATCACACCAACTGGAATATTACAGGTAGGAAAATTTCCTTCCTGGCGATCAGAAATTTTGACTAGTGAGAGATACAGATTTTGTGTGTGGCAGTGGAAGAGGAGATGTAAAAAAAGAAATGATTAAATCCTTCAATTAGGGAAATTATATATATTACTGTAGCATCAAAGTGACTAGTTTGTCGAATGAGGCCAAAAGTCAGATCACATTTGACCTTTGCAAAACTGTGGATGTTCTGGCAATTCAAGTGTTTAGTGAAAGGAACTGAGGTTTTTGAACAAAGTGAGAGTTTCCACCTGGTCTAGTTGGTGAACAAACTCCATTAATGTTCAAAGTGATTTGCATGGGAAGATAATTAAAAAAAAGTTTGGAGGATAATATTAGCCCTGAAAGCCCCCCCCCCTTTTTTTTTTTTTAAAAAGGGACTTCAGCATTAATTTGGCAGTAAATTCGCTTTTTGTAGTGTGTGAATTTCCCACAAGATGGCACCCTGTCCACAAAAACAGACAAGCGCTCATATATACTCCAGTGTTCAGGAAGAATAAATAAATATTTTCCTGTCAGGAAGAAAGCATATAGTACTATGATGATTAGAATATACAGATACTCAGTTTTCAGAAGCATCACTTTAACAGGGCTTTTTCAAACTGTGGAACATATCTCCACTCTGGCATATTGGGATTATGCCCTCGAACATTCAAAATGCTTGCTTTAATTCACAAGAGTTGGAGTAAAATGAGAATCAGAGGGAATGAAGTAAATTAGCTGCCATTCGAATTAGTCACAAGTTTATTAGCCAGGTTTTAAAGAAGGCTGAATACCAAGAACAGAAATCACATAGATAAACCCGGTGGAATAAAAGAAAGTTAAGATAGAAGAAAAAAGGATAGAATTTTAGCCAGGAAGTATTCTCCTGCAAAAGTTGAGATGCTTAAATTGAGAAATAAGATCAAACTAAGACTTTCTAAGGACTGGTGGTTTATGGTAGTCAGAGGTTGTGTTGAATTCCATTGCCTGGGTGCTCACTCAGCGGACTGGCTGCTCAAACTATAACACTGACTTTATTCTAGTTATTGGGGAGAGAAATAAGGCTACAAGCCTGAATGGCAGTTATCTTGGTTTGAGACTGGCCTCCTGCCATGTCATCCAGAGGTAAAGATTGAGCTATTATGCAAATACCAGTTATATCAGTAGCTGTAAAAGCATAGGGAAAACATCTTGCACTGATGAAATATATGCATAATGCATGCATTGATTACAGCAAAATATAGATGCCAAGCAGAGTGTAATAACATTGTTGAAAACCTTTTATGCTGCTCTATTTGGAGGCAACACAGACTGTGGTCCATTAATGTGCATGGTTTCAGAAAAACTAAAAGATATGTTGGCCTCCAGAAAGTATTGTTCTTGTGATATGCAGCGCTAACTTGTCTGCGGTTTTTATTATAAAAGAGATGAAATTTCCTTCCCTGAAGCAATCCCTCCTTCTTCCCTTAACCCTATCACACTGCCTGATGCTACTCAGAGTCATTGTTCATCAACATCTGGATCAGGGGTCACCAACCTTTTGGACCTCAGGGACCACCAAACTCATAATTTTAAATTCCAGGGACCACTAACTGGCTCTGTGGGCATGGCCTAATTTGTGGGTGTGGCTTGGTGGTCATGTGACTGGCTGGGCATAGCTTGTATGTAAATATTATAAATATTTATATAAATATTGAATTTTTTATAAAAAAGAGCAACTTTTACTCAAAATCAGGCAAAGCAGGCAGATTGAGTTGCTCACAGAATCACAGATTCATTCAGAGATCTATCTATCTGCCATTGGCTAGCTCAGTCTGTCACATGAAATTTGCTTGCAAGCAAACTCACAAAATTAACTCACAACACACCATATATGTAAATATTGGGGGTTTTTTTTATAAAAAAGAAGCACCTTTTTTTATAAGGCAAAGCAGGCAGACAGATTGAGTTGCTCACAGAATCATTCAGTGATCTATCTATCAGCCATTGGCTAGCTCAGTCTCTCAAATTTGTTTGCTGTGAATCTGCACTGAATAACTGAACCTTCAGTCCTAAGGGAGGTTTGGCTGTGCTTAAAAGCAGAGCCGAAGATCTAAAGACTAGCTAGAAAGCAAGAAATCCAACCATTTCCTGCTTCCTAGCTAATCTAAATCTCCCTGCACAGCAGAACAGATGATGGTCAGAAAAAGGAAAAATAGCAATTTAGCAGGCAAGTTTGCCAGGAAAGGAGTGAGTGGGGAGGGAGGGTTTCCGTGGGCCATGTGAATGGTGCAGTCTTATGTTTCTGCACAGCCCGGATTAATTGCTTTGGGGGGGATGCCCTGGGGGTGAGATTTCTCTATGGCCCACCAAAATTTTCTCATGGCCCACCATTTCTCTGTGGCCCACCATGGTTGGCAACCACTGATCTGGATGGCCATAAGGACTAAGATCTCAAGAAGGGATTCAATTAAGAAGAAAGAACAAAATGAATGTAATATATAGGTAGGTTTTAAGATACTTTAACAACCAGTTCGCTGAAAATGTGAGTGCATGCACATGCACAGCCCCTTTTCGCTAGTGAATGTCTATAAAACCATGGGCAATTCCTGCACACGGCAGCCAGGGTGAGTAGATCGGGAGAGGTGTGGAAAGCAGCTGGGTTGGGAGGTTGGAGCACGCTAGCAAAAATGTGAAATATATAGGTTGGAATAGTGCCTGGGCATGTGTGCAGGCTCAACCAGTGATTGTAACTACCAGTACGGGCGAGCTGGTCTGAACCAGCAACAGCCTACCACTGATAATATATGACAGTGGTGGCTGACCTTTTTGGGCTCCCATGCCGAAAATTGCATGCCAGCACCCAGAAGGCAATGTGCACAAGCCCCGAAGCTCTCTGTACATGTGTGCGTGATCTCCCCACATACATCATGTGTCTATGCATGCATGCATGACCCTTGTGCACCATACATCTGTGCATGTGTGTGTGTCTCCTGCGCACCTCTGCCTTTGTGCATGCATGCCAGATACCTGACAATCAGCTGTCGGGTGATGCACATGCATGCGCAGTGCGGATCTTCCAGGTGACCTTTCGCATGCCCAGCAGAAGTGGTTCTGTGTGTCACTTCTGGCATGCATGCCATAGGTTCACCATCACGAATATACAACATGGAATTTATTTTATCAATGGTTAAATAACAAAAATGAAGTTAGAAACAGGGAAACAAAAGGAGAATGAAATAAAGAAGATACGTTAAGAGAGAGAAGCAAGTGTTACGATTAGTATGTTGAATATTATTATTTTAGTATTGCAGAATTGATATTGATGTAATGAATATTGGTGTAAAGTTGGATGACTCTTTTACTAAAGATATTTGTACCCAGACAACACACTGTTCAATCGAAGATGAAATTATTATATTAAAAAAATGAAAAATGTAATAAGAAAAAAAGGAAGGGATTCATTCTTGCTTTTATTCAGGATTATCGTTCAGTCAAATCAGTGCCTGCCATTTTTTTGGCCCCTTTTAAAGCATTGTGCACTCTTTAAGGCTTGAAGGTACTCCAACAAATGGTGGCCTTATTAGGAATGCAAAGAGTTTTTTAAAAAATTGAGGCAGCTATACGAGTCCACGCCAGTTTTACTTTTTCTAAGAATTCAGTCCATCCATTTGCTGAGACTCAAAGAGACTTAATGACACATTCAGAGTGGGGGCATGAGTTCTTTTCACAGATGATTGGGAATGGCATGCAAGACTAAATGCCAGCTTCTTTGTCACCAGGCCATGTTAACCAAGAAGCATTATTTCAGCCTGCTCGCTTTTCCTCACTGAGAGCCAATGACGAGAAGCCATGTTAACACTCAAGGTCTAGTAAAATGACAAGGATATAATGTGATACCATGTGGAAAGGACTTTTTTTTCCTCTTCATTAAGAAAGCACAAGCTAATTAGGAAGGCACAGGAAAAGAAAGCGAGTAGAAACATAGCTCTCGGTGGGGCGAAAGAGTGGAGATCGGAAGACACAGGCAACAGAAAGCGGTGCTTTTCAAAGGTGGCAGCTTCCATCTTTTCTTGCCTGTGCCTTCTTCACTCTCCACTCTTTCACCCCAACAAGAGCTATGTTTCTGTTCGCTTTTCCTGTGCTTTCCCCAGGCAGCAATGGTGAAGTGAAAAGTGAAGCCTTGTATTCCCGCACAACTGGATTAATTACTTTTGGGCGGACATTTCTCTGCGGCCCACCAAAATTTTCTCATGAACCACCAGTGGGCCACTGGTTGGCGACCACTACTTAAAGGCCATAAATCACCCTTTCTGAGGCTGTTGTTAATTCAAACCATCATTAAGTGAATAGTTATACCTTAGGACAACCTGTGTATGACAAAACCTGTGCAGAGGTTCCAGGATTGTGGTTTCAATTACTTCTTTAAGTCTGCAAACTATGGCATTTACAAGGTCAAACAGCCTACTATATTTACAACCTGTCATTTAATAAAAACAAACTAGTGAAAAATATTTTTTGCAAGTGTCTTCTTTTTAAAAAAAAACACACTTTAGTAAATATGTGGTTTGTAAGACAATGCAGCTCAAATTTATAAAGCATCTCAACCATGATTTTGCAGTTATTCCATTATCATCATTAATAGAGCTATTGCACAGATGGCATTTAGAATCTGAAAATGGAAATATCAATGCAATATTTTCACAAACTGTAACTCCAGACTCTCTATAAATGTCTACAAAATTCATGGTAGTCTCTTGCATTAAAAAAATATACTTATAATAATATGCACCAGGACTGTAATCTGTTACTTTAATGACAATTCTCCAGAGGCAATAGGAAAACAAAATCTGAGTTGTATCAGAAGGAAGTTTGCCTTTGGCTGTGGAGCCTCTGAATATCTATCATGCCAAAAGGCAAGAAGTAATAAGAACAAAGGTTTTAGAAAAAGAATTCAGAAAATAAAAATTAAGAAACAGTTCAGTCAGGGTATCATTCCTTTTCTGTTTGAACTGCTATCCAGTTGACAAAAATTGGACTTAAGACACTTCAGAGAACATGCTTTTCTATCTTGAAAAAAACTGCAAGATGTTTAGGAAATAAACAAAATATAATTTATAGCTTCACTAAAATCATTTACATAGAAAGATGTTAAGATTTTTTTGATGATATCTCAGTATCTGTTGTGTGGACAATGTCAAGATTGCAATAGCAATAGCATTTAGGCTTATACACTACTGCATAGTACTTTATAGCACTCTCTGGGGCAGTTTACAATGTAGAAGCATTATTTGCATATTGCCCCCAAGATTCTTTCCAAGGTCAACAAAATGAGGACCCAGATTGTTGAGTCAACCTTGTGGCCTATCAGGATCGAACTCCAGACTATGGGCAGAGTTTGCCTGCAATACTTGCACTTTAACCACTGCTCTGTAAGGCGTACTGGTAATTGATGATATCAATCAAGACATTTAAAAAGAGATAAACACTTAATCTCTTGCATTGTTTCTTCTGTTTCCTACTGTGTCACTGTAGGTAGCTGTCCAAATGTTTATTCCAAAATGCTGCCAGCAGTTCTGACTGAGGCAGCTCCCCATCTTTGTAATATAATATTGCTCTTTCTTCTTTGTATTTTCAATTTACTCTAGATCAGGCATGTCAAACTTGATTTCATTGAGGTCTGCATCAGGGTTGTAGTGGACCTCAGGGGCTGGGTGGGCGTGGTCAGGATAGGTGTGGCCAGCTCAATGTCACTCATGTCGGGGGCACTTGTGGTGGCCCAAGTGTTCTACCAGAAAAAACATAGCTTGGGATGGCTGCAGGTCCATTTTCACTGGTAGAGGGTTGCTGGAGGCCATCACAGCTGAAAAGAGAGCTCAGGAGGGCCACACATAGCCCTCCCAAACTCTGTTTTCACTGGGAGAGGCACCGTGGGCCTTCACTGTTTCCAGGGCGGCCCTGCAGGCCAGATCTTCAGGTGGACCTGAAGGCCAGATTCATCCTGCGGGCATTGAGTTTGATACCCCTGCTCTAGATTTATACGATCTTAATACTCTGACCCAAGCCATGGTGCCAAAATTGAAATCCAGGGGGAATTATTATTTGGTATACCAAAAGAGGCTGGCAGGCAATCAAATGAACCTAATATAGTATTTGGCAACTTTAAGATATGTGCACTTCAACTCTAGAATTTCCCAGTCAACATGGTTGATTATAAATTATGATCAAGTACAAATCAATACAAATCAATTGCATTTGAGTCTAAGATGAAATAATTACTTCATCCTGTCAGTTGAAATTCTGTGCTGAAGTCTGAATTTCTCTGTTGCATGGTGGTGAAATTTGGATGCAAAGTAATATTGGTAGAAAGCATCTGTTTTGCTTTTTATTGTGATGTCTTTGTTGTAGTAAGGGTGTAATTATTAGAAAGCCCTCAAATGTGTGGAGTTAAGATAGCCTGCAGCTTAAGACAGAAGTTCAATTCCAGTTTAGCGAAGGCACCAAAGATAGCTCTTCAGATTCAGATAAGACACTTTAAAGTATATATATTTTAATTGCTGCTAGCTGCGTCATGAATTTTCCTAATATTTCTTACCATCTTATTACCACCTAGAGGCAAAACCGTAAAGGTTTTCACCAAATAAGATCTAAGCTCCGTTGAAACTTCTTGTTTAAGCTGAAAAAGAAAAAAAAAAAGACTGTACCATTATAGAAGCCTTTGAGTGTGTAATCATCAATATTTTTTGTACTGAAGAACTTTTCCTCATTTTTCCTCATTCACTTCAGCCAAGGAAGCAAAAGCAAAAATCCAATTTCCCTCCATTACTTCTTTCTGTCTGGTATCTTATTGATGACTTTCCAAATCATCACATGAAAATTTGCTTTTGATTTTCTTTAATTTGCTAAATCTCCAAGGAAAAGGCAAAAAAAAAAAAAAAAAGATATGTTCTACAATGTGTCAAATTATTCATGCTAAAACTGCTCTCATATAGCCTTTCAGTCATTAAATTCTCTATAAACAATTAACTGTTTAAAGCCACCATATTAGCTCATAGATTATTAATTGAATACTATATCTGGCTTAGCCTGCAGACTATTAATTGTTCCTGTTGAATACCAAGTGTTTATTTGATTATACACATCTTCTTCAGTTCTCTGGGCTGTGGGAATTCATAACAAGATTTAATCAGGGTATTTATTTGATTTGTAAGCTGATAACCCAACTATTAATACATTGTATTAATTATTAATTATAGTTTATAGGAGCTAATTGGCAAAAGAAAGCTCAGGACCATATTTGTTGGAAACATGCAGAAAAGGCCTTCATCCTGCAGTGGGTAGACAATGGCTAAAATGATAATGATGAATTATAATTTGTATTTTGGATTTTCTGAGTGCATCTATTTGTAGTGTTAGGTCTCAAAGAATTGGAACTCTATGTACCCCTTTCTTACTTTACCTCTCTTTCTTAGCAGAACTTTTTAATATTTTTATTACATCAATGTGATATTGATTCTATGAAGCCTATAACAAGCATAACAGTTAGCAATGCTGTGAGTAGAGTGATTTTTTTTGAAATCCCTGTTTGCTTATGTATTCATGCAGGGATATTTTTAACTTTGTTAGATTTTTAATCCTACCTTTTAAAATTTTATAAGTAACTCAAGATTTATTTATTTATTTGATTTGTCAATCGCTTACAAGATAACAGGCATAAGTATAAACATAGTTTTGAATACATGAGATGGATACATATCAGAAAAATAAAAAGAAACAATAGGACAAGGACGGTAGGCACATTGGTGTGCTTATGCATGCCCCCTACAAGCCTCTTAGGAAAGGGGTGAGGTCAATAATAGACTAAGGTTAGAGTTTTTGGGGTTTGGGAAAGAAACCACAGAGTCAGGTAGAGTATTCCAGACATTGACCACTCTGTTGCTGAAGTCGTATTTCCTGCAATCAAGTTTGGTGTGGTTAACCTTGAGTTTGTATCTATTGTGTGCTCTTGTATTGTTATGGTTGAAGCTGAAGTATTCATTGACATGTAGGACATTGCAATGTATGATTTTATGTACTATATTTAGATTGGACCGAAGGCAGCATAGGTTTTCTAGGTCTAGAGTTTCAAGTCTGGTAGCATAAGGTATTCCGCAATGAGTAGAGAAGCAGAGAACTCTTCTTGTGAAATATTTCTGGACTCTCAATTGTGTTAATATCAGATGGTGAACATACATTTTGTTTATGTATTTGTACTTGCTATTCTTATTTTTTATAAACAAGAAGGCGGTGAACATACCCAACAAAACTTCTTCCTCCTCCTCATCTTCCACTCTGAGGTAACTTAACTGGTCCAAAGTCACCCAGCCAGCTTTCATGCCCAAGGTGGGACTAAAACTCACAGTCTCCTGGTTTCTACACCAGCACTTTAACCATTACACCAAATTGGTTCTTTCTTTTGCTGAGTGTTCCAACATAAATGTAATCTCGACTACATAGTTCTGCCAAAAGATATGTGATGACAATCATGTGGTCAGCATCCAACAACCTATCAGATTAAGCAAATGTCAATTGTTAATATAAAAATCCAGAACATTGACTCTCTGGCCTGCCCAATGACTCCTGCTAAAATCATGTGCTATTGCCCCGTTAATAATAGCATTTTCCAATTTTTCACATCATATCACTGTAGTCTGTAATGAATTTTAATTCATACTCTATCTTTACCCTAATATGAAGAGAAATATATGCCATCAATTTTGTTGGAATATATAATTTTACCCTGATTTGAAACTGAGAAGACAACTAAGAATAAAGACACATGCTACCTGCTCCTTTACAATTAATTTTACAACATTCTTTTAGAAAAACAAACCTAATGAGATCTGACTGTAATGGAAATAGACAGCCTTACAAATACAGCAAGTAATTATTTACATCACCTACAGCAAAAATTCCACTCAACATAAAAACGCAACCTAGTGCTAATCGTAGCATTATTTTACAGCCAAGATCTCAAGGAAACAAAATCATAAAACTAACTTTTATGATTGGAGTACTTGTTGCAAAAAACATAATAAAACTGGGTCCAGTCAAGGGGTGATCACAACCATCACACCGGAATGACCAAAATTATGGGCTCAATTGTGGGTTTTAAGTCAAGGATTACCTGCACTTTCCTAAATAAAAATGAATTCCAAAAAGATTTGGAAAACAGTGAATAAATGCAAGCCCTCCTCCCATTTTTTGGAATCACAAATAGATTTCAAGCAACATAAAGAATTGACCAGTATATAGGCTTGATAATAAACATTCTGATTCCTCTAAACATGACAGATTAACAATTTATTGCAATACTTGCCACTTCATGGCACCCTTTTCTTTGGAGTGTATCTATCTGATTGTGTCTTAGAAACATTCTTTTTTATAATTGGCTAACTTTAATTCTATTGCTAGAATTAGAATTAGGATACCCATTTATCATGATGGCTCAGTGGTTAAAGACTGAGCTGGAAAGCTGATAGTCAAGTTTGAGACCTGAGCACTGCATGACTGCGTGAGCTCCTGTCCTTGCCCTAGATACTGCCCACCTACAGTAGCAGTTTGAAAACATGCAAATGCAAGTAGATAAATAGGCATCACTTTGGTGGGAAGATACAGTGTTCTCTGTGCCTAGGCAAATAGTCATGCTGCTCACAAAGAAATGTCTTTGAGTATTGGACACAAGCATTGCCCTCTAGAGTTGAACACGATTGGACACAAACTTTTACCTTTATCCATCTATAGGACAAATTAGTCACTTATGGTGAAATGAACTTAGAATAGAAGACAAGAGAGAATAGAACAGAACAGAACAAAGCTGGAAGGAACCCTGGAGGTCTTCGAGTCCACTCCCCTGCTCAAGCAGGAGAACCTATACCATTTCATATACTGACTTCTGTTTTTCAATGTCCACATTCCAACATAATCCCTAGATTATAGCAATAGCACTTACACTTATATATTGCTTTATAGCGCTTTGCAGCCCTTTCTAAGTGGTTTACAGAGTCAGCATATTGCCCCCCAACAATCTGGCTCCTCATTTTACCAACCTCAGAAGGATGGAACGCCTTCAACCTTAAGCCTGGTGAGATTCAGTCTGCTAAATTGCAGGTAGCCGGCAGGCAGCAGAAATATCCTGCAGTACTGCCCTCCAACCACTGCGTCGCTGAGGCCCTTATTATCAATGAAAGCTCCATTTTTAGTTGTCTTACTTTGTTCTCCAAAGCTGAAATCCCTACTGTGAAGGGACTATGGGGATTAACAATTCAAATTGATTGCATTTTTGGTCTTTTTAATGTTTGTTTTTCTTGAGTTCCTCGTTTAGTATATAATTTCCCCCCCCCCCCCAAATTGGGAATACCGTCTGTCCCTGAAGAATATAAGGCAGTATAATTCCAAGTGTATTTATATCCTGGGAGTATGTCTCACTTGGCTGCAGATATTTGTAATAACAATGGCAGTCTCCTAGAGAAAAAAAATTAATGAGAACAGCCCACAACCAGGGGCCCAATTCCTCTCAATTTCTGCATGCTCTGTTGCTTGAACTTCCATAGTTCATGACTCACATAAGTTTCTTCTTCGCAAAACCTTATTATTAATTTTTTTGATGAAAATTCCAGGGATGCTATCTTTTTTTAAAAATTTTTTTATATGTGAGTGGTTGTGTTTTGTTTTGGTTCTTTTTTTTTTTTTGAAAAAAGAATATTGCTGCCTTTCCTGCACTAGTATGTGTTCAGCCTCCCAAAAAGGTAATTAAGTATCACAAGCACTTAGCTGCTCAGTATAATGCAATCATATTGCTTGCTGGAGCATCTTATTTTTTCCACTTTAATTCAACAAAATGGCCTATTTCCAAACAAAGCTGCTGTGATAATCTGTCTATTTTGGTTTCTGACAGAGATATAGACAATTATTTTACAGCGGTTTTTTTATTACATTTGGCTCTTTTCTGCAAAGTCAATAAACAAGTAAAGAAATGATTACTTAAAATGCAAGGAGCTTTCCTCTTCAGTAAAATTACACTGTAAGCAGGGGTGGGATCCTACAGGTTCACACCTATTTTCTAGAACCGGTTGTTAACATTCTAAGCAGTTTGGAGAACTGGTTGTTAGAAGAAATTACTGGCCTAATCCTGTAAGAAAGGCAGGAAGGTAACATTCTGGTGTTGCTTACAGAAACTGCCTCTCCGTTAACCCTTATTACATTCTTGGTAGGACTAGACTTCCTGTTTTAGGAACTTCTCTGGAGTTTTTTTCCCCCTCTTTTGCTGCTGCTTGGCTTATGTGGAGTGACTATTCAAAGTTACAGTGACACTGAAAAAAGTGATTTATGACCATTTTTCACACTTACGACTGTTGCAGCATTCCCACAGTCATGAGAGGCCAGGTGAGGAGATGTGTGCCTCGATGTGAGTGATGTTGAGTTGGTCACACCCAGCCAGTCACATGACCACCAAGCCATGTCCACCCGGCCACATGACCACCAAGCCACACCCACCAATTTAGCCACACCCACAGAACCGGTTGTTAAAAAATTTCAATCCCAACCCTGATTGTAAGGTTTGTTCCACTGTTTAAGAAGCAGACTTTGGATGTTTGTGTTTTCTTCTCACTAACCAATCACATTTTTAAAGTTGTCCATCCCTGTAATATCCAGACCGAAGTCATTCCTTTATTGATAGCAGGATTCTTTTAGTAACTTACTAACTATACTTGACACTAGCACTGTTCTTTATTAAAAATATTACTGGGGATTAAATATAGTATTCAGGCCATTAAGCAAGATTAGCAAGAATAGAATAATGCTGGAAGGGACCTTGGAAGTCTTCTAGTCCACCCCCACTGCTTAAGCAGGAGAACCTATACTATTTCTGAAAAGTGACTGTCTAGTAGTCTCTTCTTAAAGACCTCCAATGATGGAGCTCCCATGATTTTTAGAGGTAAACTGTTCCACTGGTTAATTGTCCTCACTGTTGGGAAGTTTCTCCTTAATTCCAGGTTGCTTTTCTCCTTGATTAGTTTCTAACCAATATTTGTTGTCCTGATGCTTTGGAGAATAATTTCTTTTTTGTGGCAGCCCCTCAAATATTAGAATACTGCTATCATGTCACCCCTCATTCTTCTTTTCTTTAAGCTAGCCAGACACAAAACCTGCAGCCATTCTTCATATGGTTTAGCCTCCAGGCCTTTGATTCATCTTAGTTGCTCTTCTCTAAGATGCATTACTGTCTGTGAAGATTGTCAGTCATCCAGCTTATAGTTGTCTCAAAGGTGCTTGTTTCTTCAAAAAGCAACTGGACTATTTTTTCCTTGAGGAAGAAGAAGAAAACATTTCGCTTCTCATTCATCAGAACTGATGAAGGTTCTTGGATGAGAATGTTTTCTTCTTTTTCCTCAAGGGAACAAAAATCCAGCCCAGTTGCCTTTTGTAGAAAAAAGCATCTTTGAGACAGTATGCAAAATGTTAAGCAGTGCTAGTCTTGAACTTAATAATCCTAGTGTTGTGTCCCTTTGCATTTTATTATATTTTATTGATTTGCCACTGGGTGTGGGGAGTTAGGGCGACTGCTTGATGAAAGGAGGACCAAAACTAACTATATAGCCAACAGTAAACACATTTAACAATTAAGTGAAAATTAAATTTTCATAAAAGAACAATGACCATTCATGTGCATGTAAGCATATGCAGGGCTTGAATTTATAAGATTTTTCATGCAATGTTTCTGCTGTACAGTCCTAAATGTTGCATATGTTTTTCAGAGGGATAAGTCTTCTCATAGCTATATGAGAAAACTACTAATTTAGTTAATAAGACAGTATAAGCCATAGTGGCGCAGTGGTTAGAATGCATTGTAGACTAACTCTGCCCACAGTCTGGAGTTCAATCCTGACTGACTCCAGGTTGTCTTAGCCTTCCATCCTTCTGAGGTCAGAAAAATGAGGGCTCATTTTCTGGGGGCAAGAGGCTGATGCTGTAAATCACTTAGAGAGGGCTGTAAAGTCCTGTGAAGCAGTATATAAATCTAAGTGCTATTGCTATTGTTGCTTGTTAATTTTTATTTCAAAGTGAAAGTTAGGATTGTACAAAATAGCCTGAACCTCGATTGTCAATGCACAGCTTCGGGTGAAAATGTCTGGTATATTACTGTCCTTCATTTGAGAGCAGCAATAAATCATTCTAAAGGGTGTCTCACCCTTAAAACTATGGTTGAAAGCTCAACCATCCACAAGTGAATATAGGAAATCAGGAGGAAGAAATGCAAGGTGAAGGTGAAACAGTGGAGAAATCTTATTTATGAGCTTGAATAAGATTTCAAAACCTTACGCTATAGATCCAAAAGCCCAACTCAAAGTTAGGAAAAAAACAAATGTACAAAGCTTGAATTTTTCCAGCTGTTTTCATAAGATGGTGGCCACTAAGGTAATTAATTAATATGTTGTTTGACCAAAACAAGATGCAATTATGCATGGTATTTTCAGATGCTAATTTATACATACAAATGCAAATTTAGAAAATATTGTCATAAATTAAAGGGAGATCTGTATTTCACAGAACAAGGGAAAATGGCAGTTGCTGATGGGCCATTTTAAAGACTGTTGCTCTAACTTTGGAGTTCTCCGTTTATCACCTGGGACTGATTTAAAGACTCCTTCAAATAGAGCAAGGAAATATAGCCTTTTTGTGGCTAAGGCTGTACTTATTTTATAACGGGCCACCAAAGGCTGCAAGGAATGAAGCTGTCAGAGAAAGTTAGCCAAAATCTTCAGCTGTTTTATTTTGCTTAAAAAAAAAAAAACACATAAAATTGGAGTGTTAAGCCTATCACTGCATCAAATTTGCTTCTCATTTTCTGAAAAGATAATATTGTCAATTTTGGGCAGGCCGATCTGAGAGAATAATGAAACAAAACAGAGTTGTGGATCTCGTGTTTGAGAAATGTTGACTAGCTGTATGGTTGGCCTAAATACTTTTTTTCTGATAGATTTTTTTTTTAAAGGCATTAGATGAGGATGGTCTAAATCAGGGGTGTCAAACTTGAGATGACATGTTGTCGTCACACAACATATCATGATTTTTTTCCCATTTCCCTCATCACATGATGCATCTGGCCCGCGGGCCGTGAGTTTGACTCTTTTGATCTAAATGATCTAGGTAGGCTGATGTAACTTCATCAGAACATATCAAGTTAGAATTAGGATTGATTTGCAATGTTTTCAGACTGTTATTAGTTGCAAAGTTCTGTTTGACTCATTGAGACTCCATGGACAATGTTTCTCCAGGCCTTCTTGTCCTCTACCATCTTCTGGAGTCCATTTAAGCTCACGCTGACTTCTTCAGTGACTCCATCCAGCCACCTCATTCTCTATCGTCCCCTTCTTCTTTTGACCCCAATCTTCCCCAGCATAAGGCTCTTCTCGAGTCCTTCCTTCTCTTTAGGTGGCCAAAGTATTTGAGTTTCATCTTCAGGATTTAGCCTTCTAAAGAGCAGTCAGGGTTGATCTCCTTTAGGATTGACTGGTTTGATCTCTTTGAAGTCCAAGGGACTCACAGGCATCTCCTCCAGCACCATAGTTCAAAGGCCTCAATTCTTTGATGCTCAGCCTTGCTTATAGTCCAACTTTCACAGCCATAAATTACAATTGGGAAAACCATAGCCTTGACTATACACATTTTTGTTGGCAGGGGGATGTCTCTGCTTTTTAGTATGCTGTCTACAGTTGCCATAGCTTTCCTCTCCTGGAGCAGTTTTCAGATACTAGATCATATATAAATGATATAGAGAGTTCTACATTGTCTGAGTTTTTTTCCCCAAAATTGCAGCCATGGAAATGTGGACATTTAATGAGCACGTTGCCAGATATTAGGAGTAAGTTGTGTTTCGAGCCTAGAATCAACAACATATTGCTCTGAAGCTGAAATTTATAGCAATGCCATCCTACAGAATGCTAAAAAGACATCTCATCATCTTAGAGAACACCTGCATATGAAACTGCCTATTCCTGAATCCTCAGGAATGTTCTTATATTAAAACAGTGGTAGGCAAATTCAAATCCACATTTATTGCAGTCTTTGACCAAAGTTTTATGCAAATCAAAAATTACAATACACCCAGGAAATTCAGAACTAAAGAAAAAGGAAAAATAAAGTCTTTAAGTGTAGTCTTGAAGACACTAAAAGGATAACATGAAATTAAACAGATGTTAGGTGTGTATGTTAACAATAACAATAAAATTTAATTACTTGGATTTTAAAACCTATGCTAAGAAATTCCCTCCAGACATTAGCATGCTAAGAAAAACATTATGAATTATAATCTCCCAAATAATTGGAGGAATAACAGAACAGGAAAATCAGAGATGAGAGTGAGCTTTCATTAAATCAGAAGAAATTGATCAATCCAGGCTGTGAACATAAATGTAGTTCAGTAAACATTCAAATGGAATTGATCTCTATTTAGAGTGCAGATCTTCATCAATTGTCATGACAATTAAACATTTATTAAAAACAAAGAGATTCTCAGTGAATTTACCTATGCGTAGTACCCTTAATTATCTGTTTGTGGATTTTAATTGCTGTCATGCAAAGTCTATGTGCAATGTTAATGCAATCCTAAATTGCATTAACAGAGGGATACAATTATGATCAAGTGAGGTACTAATACCACTCTATGAAGCCTTAATAAGACTACACCTAGAGTACTGTGTCCAGTTTTGGTCACCACACTATAAAAAAGATGTTGAGACTCTAGAAAAAAGTACAGTGAAGAGCAACCAGGATGATTAGGGGACTGGAGACTAAAATATATGAAGAACAGTTACAGGAATTGGGCATGACTAGCCTAGTGAAGAGAAGGACCAGGGGAGACATGATAGCAGTCTTCCAATATTTGAGGGGCTGCCACAGAGAGGAAGGGGTCAAGCTATTTTCTAAAGCATTTGTAGGCCAGACAATGAATAATGGATGGAAACTGAACAAAGAGAGATTTAATCTGGAAATAAGGATAAACTTTCTGACAGTGAGAACAATCAACCCATGGAACAGAAATTGCCCTCAGAAGTTGTGGGATTTTCATCATTTGAGAATTTCAAGAAGAAATTGGACTGCCATCTGTGAGAAATGGTGTAGGGTCTCCTGCTTGGGCAGGGGGTTGGACTAGATGACCTACAAGATCCCTTCCAACTCTGATTATTTGTTATCTGTTATGTTATGTGTGTTGTGTGTGATGAGTGGTTCTTTATCTGCTATGCCATTCCCTCAGTTCAGTAAGCCCTTTGCAATAGTCACTTCTAATGAGAACTCTTTTCTCTGGCAGTTACTGACTTGAGAAGAATGAAAGGCCAAAAAGAGAATTTTTAGCTACATTCATAGCTTTGATATGTCCTACTACTTTCTTTACATTTCCCTATCATTGGTAAGTGGTACTCAATACATTCCTCTTGATTAAATGTGAACAAGGGGGAAGCTGTTCATCTCCATCAAAAATTCCATTGTTTGTAATGAAGGAAAAAACCCTGAACAACTAGTGCACGCCAATATAAGAAAACACATAATCATGTGAGAATTGCATCAGTTGTGGGATTCAATTTTTTTTTTACTACCGGTTCTGTGGGCATGGCCAGGTGGTCTGGGTGACTGGGTGGGCATGGCTATGTGGTAGTTTTGTCCCTCCTTTCACAGCACTCCCCCGCGCCCTGTTTTTTGCCTACTGGGCCTCAGGGAAGCCTCCTGGTTAGCAAGGGAGGATCGGCTGTGCCACATGATTTAGATTAGCCAGAAAGCTGATCTTTGGAAATGCCAGTTTCACTGAACCGGTAGCATTTTTTTTTTACGACTGGTTTGGCTGAACCGGTAGCATTTTTTACCTGAACCGAACTGAACTGGTAGAATACCACCACTGAATTGCATCATGCAAGTAACTCTTCTGTATTCAGTAAACTTTGCTTTGGAGGGGTTTATTCTGCTGAAGTCAGTGGCACTTATCTTGAAGTAAACATGCACTATGCATTATGCAATTTCATATAATTTGTATTTTCTACCCTATTAGCTTGTGTGTAAGGATGGAAACCAAGGCTATTCCAATATTACTGAATTACAGTTCTAAGCATTTATCATAAATTGACTACTCTAAATGAGCTTCTGGGGAATGCTCAGTTATATATTGATAACATTAAAACAGAAGTGGATCATATTAAAAAAATATGTGTATTGATTGAGATATTTCCATTCATTCATTCGTTTAATAATTGAAAAGCAATGTGGTATCTGCAAGCAGAGCAGCATTCTTGAGTACAAAACACAAATTCTCTTTCTTGTTGGAATCTAACGACTCAATTCTATTTTGTCACACTATCACATATATGAGACTCTTTTTAAACAATGTTTTTAACACACACACACACACACACACATGCACACACATATATGTTTATGTATAGATCAGTGATGGGCTGCTGCCGGTTGGGACTGGCTCACTCGTACCAGTAGTTACGACCACTGGTTGGCCCGCCCACCTGCCCAGGCACTATCCCATCCTATTTATCCCTCATTTTTGCTTGTGTGCCCCAGTTTTGCAGCCCAGCTGCTTTCTGCACCTTGCCTGATCTACTCACATGGCTCCCACATGCAGGAAATTCTTCCAGAAGGGGAAGGGGGGCATGACTGCGTGCGCTCACATTTTCGGCCAACCGGTTGTTAAAGTATGTGCAACCCACCTCTCTCTCTCTCTTTCTCTCTCTCTCTCTCTTCAGCCATAGCCAACTGGCTGACCTTGAGCCAGTCACCTTCACTAAGTCCTCGGAAGGAGACAATGATAAACCATTTCTTAAAAAACCTGCCAAGAAAACTACAGGGATTTGTCCAATCTCTGAGAACTGAACACGACTGAATAGAAGAAGAAGAAAAAAAGATGAAGATATATTTAAGAAAAAAAGATGAGAAGTAAATATTTGGACCAAACTTGATTCAACATTTAGAGGTGTAGTAATAGCCTGAGCTTCCAGGATTTCAAAGGCAACTATGACTGGGAAAATGTCAACAATTATTAAGGACAAAAAAAAGGAATCTGTGTTGCTCCAACTTGCATTTCAACCTTGCCCTTTTCTTTGACAGCCTGCACTTTGATTGTAGAACAAGTTCTGTGCATTGACAAGATGGCATTGAGTTGTCAATAGCAATGATGTCAGCCAACTTAACAAGGCTTGCTGGCTATTTAGAAAGCAGACCAACAAGTGCAAACTGTTCCTTTTTTTGGCATTAATAATGGACTTTTTACAGCACCTTCACAGACACCGTAGTTGTCTGTTCTTGCTCATAAAGCCAGCAGACAAACTTCTTTGCATTTAACACCAATTTCCTATTTTTCACTACAGGAATGCTTCCTGTCTAAAGGCATGGTAAGAATGTAGATGCATAATTTAGAGCCAAGAGTAGTTAGAGAACAGGCTTTGGCTGGGCTATTCTCTCCCCCTTCCCATTGCTTTGAGCTTACCATAAAGAATCCAGGAGAGAAATAGATTATTTAGCTCATATTTTCCACTCCCTTCTGAATAGGTTTATCTGCCCGAAGCATGACCTATACGCAGGGGTGGGATTCTGCCGGTTCAGACTGGTTTGGGTGAACTCCTATCTCCGAAGATCAGCTGGGAGCAAACAGGTTCGCTCTGACAATGATGTGGACCCACTTGCCTGCCCCTGCATTGCACTGACCTTTATCATCCCAGCAGATTGCCACTCCTCAGCTATGTTACTCCCCCAAAGTAACATAGCAGTTTTTGCATTGCTGTTCACACACGTGCAGCACCTGCGAAGAGCACAATCACCGAATTGGTTGTTATACTGGCAACATCCCACCCCTGCCTAAATGACCATTTCCGTCATTTTGTTATTCCATGCAGACCTTTTGAGAAAGATTAGTTCCAATTTCATTTCAGCTGTTGGGTGAGCTGCACTTGAAGACAGGTGGATTTGGACCACATAGGAAACCTTCAGATCTACCATGAATGCTGTTTATACATAAAATATTGCTGTGGTTATTCTCAGAGGTGATATTCAGCTGGTTCTGACTAGTTCTGAAGAACTGGTAGCAGAAATTTTGAGTAGTTTGGAGAACAGGCCAATACCACCTCTGAATGGCCTCACCCCCATCTATTCTCTGCCTCCTGAGTCCCAGCTGATTGGCCGGGTCTTCTTTTGTTGCCCTGCACAGGAGAATGGAGCTGGAAAGCAGGTTAGTGGGGTGGGGAGGGAATGGGATTTTGCAGTAACCTTCCCCTGGAGTAAGGTGAGAATGGAGATTTTAAGTATCCTTCCCCTGCCACGTCCATCAAGCCACGCCCATCAAGCCACACCCACCAAGCTTTGCTCACAGAACCGGTAGTAAAAAATTTTGAATCCCACCACTGGTTACTCACTGATTTTAATAAGGACCTAAAATGTTGTTGCATTGTCTCCCTTGTGATATCTAGTTAGATCTGAAGTTTTGCAGGGCCTGGTGGCTAAAAGATGGGGCATCCATTATTTTCTTCTGTTTCTTTCTTGCTGTCTGCAGATTGCTTTATGTTAGAGACTTAAAAGGACTCTTGAAATTGGATGAAGGCTATACAGTCTAAACATTCAGTGTAGGTGGATGCAATATGTATTTAACATTGCCCATGTTGCCAAAAAGGAATCCAATGTGTGATAATAATAAATATTCAGTGACTAATAAATATTCAGTGGTTTTCCTCCCATGGGTTGGCTACAACCCATGGGAGGAAAACTACTGAATATTTATCATTTATTTATTGAATTTATATTGCCGCCTATTCGCCCATGGTGACTGAAGGCAGCTTAGAGAATATAAAACAACACCAAAAACAATAAAAACTAACAAAAAGAATCAAATGAATTAATACAGTACAGTATAACAAAATTACCCCCAACCCCTATCTCCTGTCCTGGTGACAGCAGATAACACAAGCAATTTAATGGACTCCATGCCGCTCTGGGTTCCCCAGGCCTGCTGGCAGAACCAGGTCTTCAGCATCTTCTGGAAGAGTATTAGAGTGGGAATCATTCTAATCTCTGGGGGATGATGTTCCAGAGAGAAGGAGCCACCACAGAGAAGGCCCTTCTTCTGGATCCCACCAGGTGTATCTCCCTCAGGGATGGGACCCACAGCATTCCCTACCTCCCTTCTCTGATGGATCAGGTAGATGTGGCTGGCAAGAGACGGTCCCTCAGATAACCTGGTCCCAAGCCATGAAGGGCTTTTATAAGGTGCCAACCTCTAAATATACTATACTGTTGGGAACTTAGACATGCCCATCAATAACTGTACGTATGTTACATTAAAACTGTTAATTTTGAAAACCTCTTCTTGCAGCTGTGTTGGAATTATTTAGCATTCTGAGAGGAAACAATTCCATCTGGATCTGATGATACACTGCATGCTAATAAGAACATATCACAGTAGTGCAAGTCTCTAGAACATCATTGCTGGGAGGACATTATGTTAGTTTGATTTCAGATTTCCTAGAAGTATCCGCTTGTGGAATTTTTGCTGCTTGAGTTGAAATGTATATGTATATGTATATGTAGCTTATGTATATCTTTGCTCTTTTCTCCTTTGGAGCATCAGCCTGGGTGGGATGCTACATTGATTGACAGATTTTTCCAAGGTCATCTAATCAAAGGTAGGTGACTGAGACAGTCTTTGAACTTGGATTGTCACTGTACAAGCATATTCTGCTTTGATATCGCTCTGGCTTTTGAAGTGAAATACCACGGTACACGTAACTCATGATTTCTTTCAAGACTTCCTTCAAATGCATTATATAGATAAAGGAAACATTGCAAGTGAATGAATGCATCTTAATGAACGCATGCAATGCTGAATAATTTTATAGACCATTGTGCTTTGAAATATGCCCCAAGGATCAGGAAAAAAATTGAAAAAAAAAACCCAACAAAATTGGCCTGCATCATTCCCTATAACCCCTCTCCCTTGAGGGAATGACTTTATTATATGATTTTAGGCTGATGTTAAAAGAACAAGGATGAATAATTCATTGCTTCTTTTCCAGATAGCTTTTGAATGAGTTAATTGGCCTGATAAGTTGAATACGATGGCTGAATTAGGTCTCAAGTTGACCAAGGATAAATATTTTTTTTTAAAAAATCTGTCTTCAGCCAGCCCATTTCTGAAGTCACAATTGCTTGGAGAAGATAAATACAGATTCTAAAGTGTCTTTTCTACAGTGCTAAATCTTCAGAGTCAACTCACACATCACAGAGAAAACATTCAAAGACTATTGATCTGCCTAGCAGGAATACAAACATTCCATTACACAACTGAGTTTTGGTGCAAATATTTTAACAGAAAACCCCCCCCCCCTGTAATTATCATAGATAGATAGACTGATGGATGGGTGGGTGGATAGAAAGAAGGAGAAGGGAAGAAAGGAAAGGAAAGGAAAGGAAAGGAAAGGAAAGGAAAGGAAAGGAAAGGAAAGGAAAGGAAAGGAAAGAAAGAAAGAACTTCCCCATTTTGTGGTGGGCTGTGAGAACTGCTAAACTGGTGTCAGCTGTTCAGGAAAACAACTATGTGAAATCAAATCTGGCAGTTCTTTAACTGGTATTGGCTGAGTACCCAGGATGTCATAATGTATTGGCATTGTGTATATGAGGATCCAAGAAGTGTAACTTTTTATAATTGACAAATGGAAACATTGTTAATTCAGGGGTTTTGGTGAATAGCAATAGCCCCTGAGACAACTAATGATGGTTTTTGCCATAATCTTCCAGGTTTGATTTTCAAATCTTGCTACTTTGTGATCTTCTCCAATTCTTTATCTTCTATTATCCCCTGGTGCTGCCAGATCAGTTATCTAAAACCCTCTTAAATCTGGTGTGTTGAGTGCCAAGACTTAATCACTTTGTATTCAGAAATCCCACTATATTTTAATCTGCTAATTTTCAGCTACTTTTTCAACTGTATGTTCCCACCAATTTTTCATTAATGGCAAGTGATAACATTGACAGATGTGTCAATGAATCTTTTTGGGGGACTGGGTTATATTGTTTATAATGAATTTGTGCAAGCTTTTTGCAATAACCGAGTATATATCTACAGTCTCTTCTGCTTCTTTCACAGTTTGCACTTTGAATGATTTGATGATTTCTAATTTCTGGCTTTGATTAATAATATTAGTTTCCCTCTCCCCCCAATAACAACAACAATATTACAGGATGTAACCTGTTCCAATCTACCTTTTACAATTGACTGATGATGGTTTTGTCACTGCTGATGTGTTCAAGTAGTGCTCCAGATATTTTGGGATTTCACTAAAGACCCTACTATTATTGGTTCTATCTTTGCTTCTTTTGCCACAATCATTCTACATCTGTTCACAGATCTGTATATTTTATAATTTTCTCTTCTATCCTGCTGCCTCCAAGTATTGTAATGTCGATTGTCCAGGTTCTTTTTTGTCTTTCTTGTTGACAATTATTAAGTCTGGATTATGTGGCAAGTGCTTGTCTGTTTGAATTCTAAAATCTTTCAGCTTCTTCATTTTCATTTTCTACTACTTTGTTTATTTTGTGGCCGCACCAGTTCTTGCTTGTAGGCAAAGAGTACTTCTTGAAGATATTCCAATATACCATTACTATTTTGTCATGTCATTGTTTGTAGTTAGTCTATGCGATCTTGTAACAGCCAACTAGATGGTTTGTCCATGGAGATTCTCAGTCATCCAGGTCATGGTTGTCCCAAAGATGCTTTTTCAAGAGGTAACTGATTTTTCTTTGAAGACTTTTCCCTTCTCATCCGAGAAGCTTCTTCAACTCTGATTGGATGGATTGGAGAATGGATGGATTTACAGAGCAAGCAGTGTAAAGAGCTGAAGAAGCTTCTTGGATGAGAAGCGAAACATCTTCAAAGGAAAACCAGAAAATCCAATTGCCTCTTGAAAAAAAGCACCTTTGGGACAACTACTGTAGATGGTTTATTATTTTATTAATGTTACATTGGAAAAAAAAACACCTAACATTATTGCTCCCAGTTAGGAAGTTGGCAGCTATGCCTGCAAATAATTTGCTTTATACATTCATATTATTCTAATCACCTTCCTTTTTCTCTTGCCATTTTTCTTTTTTCCCTTTTTTCTTGAAACAAGAGATGCTTCACATTTGTGGAGGCAAATGATATGTTGTGTTGAGATGCACTGTTTTGTAGAGAAGAGGAAGAAAAACGGCATTTCTTTCCTCTTTACCTGTAAATATGAAAAGCCCTTTCAGTAATGCTTCCCTACCTTCATAGACAATCTTTCCCCATTCCCTCCCCAAAGCTCAGGCAGAAGCCATAAATAAAAGGGCTATGGTTTTATGGATGAGGATTTTTTTTAGAAGCAGTGTTTTATTTTTTATTTTTTTCCCCATTTATTTAGATATGGAGGCTGTTTTGGCTTCAAACCAGTATTCAGCAGGTTCTGACCAGTTCTGGAGAACCTGTAGCGGAAATTTTGAGTAGTTCGGAGAAAGGGCCAATCCCATCTCTGACTGGAGATTTTTCTGTATCCTTCCCCTGCGGCGCCCACCAAGCCAACCCACAGAACCGGTCGTAAAAAAAATTGAATCCCACCACTGCTCCAAACCATTCTGGACAGCTCACATATTAAAAAAGTCACAAACAATAGAACCAAAGCAAGATCAACACAACATAATGAAACTCAACATTGCTTGACTCTGATGCTGGACAAGGGAGTGAGGAAACACTGGTCTTTAAGAAAGGCTAATTTATAATAACAGCCTGCTTTGTAAAGAAAGGGATTTGTTAAAAAAGACCCAGGCTACTGGAAATTTTGCTGTTCTAATTGGTGCAAACTACATGTGCTGTGCTAGTCTGTGTAATCTCCTATATATTTACTTCTTCCTCTACTATCTTTTAAAACCCAGAGAAACAGAATTGGGCCTTTCTCCATATGTTCGGAAAGGTGTGAACCCTAATTGAGGGAGATGAAAGCAGACAATATCAGATTAATGTGCTAGTTCCTGACTGGTTCTTGGACTCCTGTGACATGGACCTTTCAGATAAGCTTGCCAAATTTAAATTTTATTTTTTATTTTAATTTATTAAATTGATTGGCTGGCCATCTTACCAGAGGGTAATTCTGGACCAATGCAACAGCTCAATTGGCCCTCCTCCAGAATGTCTTTTCTGGAAGAATTAAAAATCCCATAAAAGATCTTTCCTCAAGTGCTTTTATCACATTAGAGAGTTCCCAAGATATCTCAGGGTGTAGCAAGATGCCCTTTGATGCTCTTCCATTACTGAACATCCACTTCCAAAGTCTCATACCTTTTGCTGCTTGTGATCTGCTCAATTCTTTGTGATGAGGCTAAGCTGTTTTCATCAGCAGTATCTCTATATTGTAATAAATATTGGGAAAGTGGAATTTAACTGGGCTGAACAACAGAAGTCAGTTGCAAGGGGGAATTAAGGATGTTGAAGTATCCAAAGATGAAATAATACCTCTTTCACTCAACCAAAGGTCTTCCAATATTCCTAGCAGAATATATAGAATAACCCAGATAAAATATGTACTTAAAATATGTACTCCTGAGTGTAGGATGGAGAGCCCTAGAAAAGCATTTTCTTTTATTACACTTATCTTTTACTCCTTTTCCCCTTCCACTCTCTTCCTTCCTTTAATCCATCTTAACTGTTTTCTATATTTGGAAAAGCAGGGCAAAGCTCTATTGGTCTGGTCTGCAATCTTTCCCCTATAAATTGCATTCTGAAACTTTTGGAAAACTTTAGATTCAGTAATGTCTATGACAGGGATGTCCAACTGGTGGCCCGTGGGCTGGATGCATCACCCCCCCAGTTCCATGAAGAGGGAAAACATTTTGAAACATGGCGTGATGCAACGTGATGTGGTGAGTTTGACACCCGTGGTTATGATGTCATCCAGTTCTAAACTATCTGAAAAGTACTGGGAATCTGGTGAACTCCAGGGCACATTCCTAGCATTTAACATTGTGAAAAAGAAAATATTAGCCTATCCATCTATAGCATGCTTCATAAATTACAAAATATCCTTCATGAAAAAGATGAAGATCTTCAGAGTGAGAAATTGGTCCAATTAGCTATATTAAATTATTTTATGAGCACAAATCTCCTATTATATGAATGATATCTATTGAAACAGCTAGACTTTTTGGAGAACAGCACCATCCATAAAAATGGATGTGACTTGTAAATCTATAATAGTTGTAGTATGGAGGGGGAATTGCTATAAAATTAGAAGAGGACTAGTTGATACAGATACTATAAAGAATTCTGTCAGATAAAATTCAAACTGAAAATGTTTGTCTAAGAACGTGCGTGTGTGGGTGCATTTTAATAGGACTTTTTAATAATTTCAGCAGCTTTTCACAAACGGTCTCCTTCTTTGTCAACAAATCTGATTTTCCCAAGAACATCTGAAGGGCTTTAAACTAAGAGTAGCAAAGTATTAAAAAATGTGATTTTTCTAACCTCCTTGGCTGTTCTAAAGGCAAATCTAAGAGGCTAATAGCCTGGTTTAGCATTTTTATTGAGTTATAAGATAAAATATGATACAAAATACAAAGGAAAATAGGAAAATGGTGGGGAGGGAGAAGAGAAAGAGAAGTGAGGAAGGATAAGAAAAAAAAAAACCCGAAACATTGACTTCTGACTCTTTAAGTTACAATAAAATAAGGCATTAATATCAAATCACAACTTTTTGTTTTTTCATAATAATTCAAACAAGCCATTTCTGTAAAAATCTATCAATCTAACTGGTAAAACCCAATATCAAAGTTTTATTCTTTAATCTTTTCCACATCAAGCACAAAGTTTGGAAGCGGTTTCCAAATAGAAACAAAAGTACTTATATATTCTTTTCTTTAATCAAATTAGCCAATTTTGCCATTTCTGCAAAGTCCATCAACTTCTGCAACCATTTTTTCCATGCTAGAAATCGAAATGTTGTTCCATTTTTGCACTTACAATAGTTTTGCTGCTGTCAACATATATAGTACAAAGTTACAATTTTTTTCTCTAGGTCTTTTTCCATTAGGCCCAAAAGGCATTTTTTTGCATTAGGCCCAAAAGGAAATTTACTTCATCTTTATCTCCATTTTCAAAATTTTCTGTATTCAAACATGAATCATACTCCAAAATATTTTTGCTTTTTCATATGCCCACCATAGGTGATAAAAATTCCCTTCTAAGAGATTAATAGCAAATAAGGAAAATAAAATTAGAAGGTAGTCTCAAGACCCAAATAGCTGTTTTACGGTTCTCCCAGAGGTGCTTTTAAAAAAGCAACTGGACTTTTTTTGGGTTTTTTTTTTCCATCCTTTGAACATATTTCACTTATCATGCAAGAAGCTTCTTGAATTCAGTTCAGAAGAAACTTCTTGGAAAAAAAGTAAAACATTTTCAAGGAAAAAAACCAAGAAAGTCTTTTTGAAAAGACCTTTGGAACAATCATGATCTGGATGAACCGGGAACAGAAATTCTGAGTAGTTTGGAGAACTGATAAATACCACCTCTGGCTGGCCCCACCCCCATCTATTGTCTGCTTCCCAAGACCCAGCTGATTGGCTGGGTCTTCTTTTGTTTCCCTACACAGGAGAACAGAGCTGGAAAGCAGGTTAGCGGAGTGAGGAGGGAATGGGATTTTGCAGTAACCTTCCCCTGGAGTGGGGTGGGAATGGAGATTCTGCACTATCCTTTCCTCGCCACACCCACCAAACCTTGCCCACCAAGCCACATGACACCCATCAAGCCATGCTCACCGAACTGGTAGTAAAAATAATTGAATCCCACCACTGGTGCAGGGAGCTTAGATCTGGCCTGTGGGGTTGCTCTAGAAACAGTGAAGGACTGGCCTGCTGCCTGTGGTGCCTCTACCTCTATTTTCTCTGTTTTGCTGACAGAGGATTTGCAGGAGGGAGTCACAGGTGAAAACAGAGCTTGGGAGGCTGTTTTCATTGGCAGAGTGCTTGGGCTACCACAGGCACCCTGACACAAGTGACATTGAGCTGCCCATGCTCCCTGCCCACGCCACCCAGCCTCTGGAGGTCAAACACAACCGTGATGCGGCCCTCAATGAAATTGAGTTTGACACCCCTGCACTGGATGATGTTGGCCTAGATAGATGAGATACTGAGGATGTGTAGAATTCAAATGCTTCATCAAAGCGTAATTAAAGAAATATGAAATATCAGAGATTAGGAAAAACAACTGTCAGATAAGGTGCTCTATTTCTATATAGAAATGAGTCCTGGCATTGTTTGCATTAAATATTAAGGATTGCAGTTTATGAACAAGGGCTTTTTAGACCCTGTTCACTCCGAAATCTCCAACAAGTTAGGTTTTTTTTAAAAAAAATAATGCAACACAATTTTGAAAGGAAGTTCTTATGGAAACTAATTCTGCATGTTTGAAGCTCAGAATTTTTAAAAAAGTTAACTAGAGAACTGGTGACCCATTGGGCTATTGTTTCAGAGATATTTATTATCCAAATAGAAAAATGGAATAAGCAAGCCTCTCTGAACAAAACATAAAATACATGCATAAAATAAGCTTTTCTTTACTCATAGGGTGAGCATTCAGACAATTCAATACTTTGTATAATACTTCCAGTTTACCTGAGTTTAATCTGTCTTGCTTTTCCAGTCAATAACCTTGACCCTTTGGTGCTAGGAAAGTACATAATCCAGGTGAAAGATTATGTATTTTTCTCTTATATTTAGTGCGTGATCTGTCTAATAATTAACCTAAATATTTCTCTGGATAATCCTGTTTTTTCAGGATTATGTGGATTTAAAACTATGAAATCCATTAAAGCAGAATTTCAATAAAAAGTTTATAGGAGCAACTTGGCTGTATCATCTTCTCTCTGTAGTGCACAATTACAAAGCTAAAAATAAATCTGGCATCCTGCTAATGCTGTTCAGGTTGTAGTTTCATCTGTATAATTCCACACATGATCTAGAATAATAAATCCCTTTTCTAAATACAGCTGCAAAAATTGTCCAGGTGTATATCAGGGTAATCTGCAATCAGAAATTGGAACTCTGCACGATTTTACCATACCCATTTCACTTGCATTCTTAGTTTTATAAACAAAATTTGATCCAATGGCATAAAATTAGTCAAATCAAAGTTCTCTTATGAGCAATCACCCATTACTTTGGTTCAAAATTACAGTCAACAAAACCTTCAGTGTTTTGTAGATAAATATTGGGATATCATTGATGAAGAAGGGCAGGGACTTATTAAAGGAGGAAAAATGATAATTTAGTCCTAGGAAAGGAGAAAGCATGAGAAAAAGTTCATAATAACCCAGACTTGATTCTGTTTGATATTAGAGGAGGCAAATGAAAAATTTTGGCAAGCTGTAATAGACAGAACAAATAACCTTAAGGAACAACCAAGGTAAAAGAAATCTTAGTCCAGGCTTGAAATATAATTTGAGACAGCATCTCATACAGGATCCTCCTTGGTTCTCACAAATATTAAAGCAGGGAGGATTTTTATTTATTTATTCATTTGATTTGTCAATTGCTTACAAGATAATAGGTATAAGTATATACATAGTTATGAATACATGAAATGGGTACATATAAGAAAAATAAAAAGACACAATAGGACAGGGACGGTAGGCACATTGGTGCACTTATGCATGCCCCCTACAGACCTCTTAGGAAAGGGGTGAGGTCAAAAGTAGACAGTCTAAGGTTAAAGTTTTTGGGGTTTGGGGAAGAAACTACAGAGTCAGGTAGAGTATTCCAGACATTGACCACTCTGTTGCTGAAGTCGTATTTTCTGCAATCAAGTTTGGTGTGGTTAACCTTGAGTTTGTATCTATTGTTTGCTCTTGTGTTGTTATGATTGAAGCTGAAGTATTCATTGACAGGTAGTACATTGCAATATATGATTTTAAAAACCATACTTAGATCAGACCGAAGACGGCGTAATTCAAGTTTTTCTAGATCTAGAATTTCAAGTCTGGTTGCAAAAGGTATTGTACAATGAGTAGAGGAATGGAGAACTCTTCTTGTGAAATATTTCTGGACTTTCTCAACTGTGCTAATATCGGATATGTAATGTGAGTTCCAGACTGATGAGCTGTATTCTAGTATTGGTCTAGCAAATGTTTTGTATGCTCTAGTTAGTGGTGTGATATTACCAGAAAAAAAGCTATGTAGGATTAGGTTAACAACTCTTAATGCCTTTTTGGTGATGTAGTTACTGTGGGCTCTAGCACTTAGATAATTAGAGATGAGTATTCCAAGGTCCTTTACAGAGCTTGGATCATCAACAAGGTCTTGACTATTCAGCTTGTATTTTATTTTCTGATTTTTTTTTTGCCAATATGTAGGAAAGAGCATTTATTTGTTGAGATTTGAAGTTGCCATTTGTTTGACCATTCTGATACATAGTCAAGATCATTTTGAAGGGTAGCAGTATTGTCTGTGGTATTGAACAGCTTTACATCATCAGCAAAAAGAACGCAGTTGTTATTAATGTGATCACAAAGGTCATTTTTGAAGAGTATGAAGAGAGTTGGTCCTAGAACACTGCCTTGGGGGACACCACTATTGACAGGTACAGAATTTGATAGGACACTCCCAATTTTGGCCATACGTTGTCTGTTTGACAGGAATGCTTCTATCCAGTTATGCAGTTGTCCAGAGATACCATAAGATTTTAGTTTTAGGAGTATGTCGTGTACCACTGAATCAAAGGCTTTACAGAAGTCTATGTAGATTACGTCCATTGCTTTGCCTGATCGAGTTGTGTAGTCTATATGTTTTTACAGTGTCAGAGTTGCAGATTATAGGATAGTTTTTTCCTGAAACCAAATTGTTTATTGGAGAGTAGGTTGTTTGTCTGTAAGTGGAGGATGATGGATTGGTTAATAATTGATTCCATGACTTTACAGATGACGCAGCATAAGGAGATTGGTCTGTAATTTTCAACTCGGCTGGGGTCTCCCTTTTTGAAGATGAGGATGACCGTGGCTTGTGACTATAGGTTGGGCAAGGAACTGGTCCTGAAAGATTTTTCAAAGATTATGCTTAGAGGTTCAGCTATGGCAGTGGATAGCTTTTTTAAGAAGTAGGCACATATTCCATCCGGTCCAATAGATAGAGATGGTTTTAGATTGCGTAGTGCTTTTTCAACATTGTCTTCTGTAAAATCAATATGTGTTAGATCATTGTAGTTATCTGTGGTTCGGTTAGGAAATACTGGGCATGATCCATTGCTGTTTACAAATACTGAGCTGAAGAATGTGTTAAAGATGTTGGCTTTAATGGTGTCATCGTTGCAGTCTTTACCATTAGGTCCTATCAGGGATGGGATGGACCTTGAGTCTTTTCATTTGTTGTTTACAAAATTATGGAAAGCATGGGTGGAATTGGTGCATTCAGTCTTTATCTGGTGGCATAAATTTTTGTATCGGCTTTTGAAATTGGCAACATGACCAGATTTGTTTTTCCACCAGAGTGATCTCTTTTTGGATTGAAGTTTCCTTATTGTTATGGGTCATCTGTTTTTTTTGGGGGGCGGGGGAGTTGTTGTTGGTACATATAGTTTGATGACTCTTTTGACTTCAAGTAAAAATATGTTGTCTTTAACAGTATTGCATCCAGTGAATAGTGATTGCCAATCAAGGGATGAGAAATTGTTGTTTATAAGATCATAGCTGCCTTTTTTTGAAGTTATAATTGGGGATTACATCATTGTGATGATTTTTGTGTGGATTTATGTTGAGACAAAAGTCAATCATTTTGTGGTCACTGCTAGAAAAGGATTCTTGAGTTTGTATTCCGTAAATTAAATTCAAACTATTGCAGAAGATGAGATCGAGGTAGTTGTTTAGTCTAGTGTTGATGGTTACTAGTTGTTCCAGTCCCAGATTTGTAACAGCATTGCAGAAGGTTGCATGTATGGGTTCAGTTGTACATTCATTTAGGATCCAGTCAATATGAGGTAGACTGAACTCACCAAGAAAGATAAAAGTGTGTGAGCAGGATGCTGCCCATGTTAGTAGAGTATTTAGCTTGTTTACATGTTCAATGTCATAATCAGGTGCTCTGTAACATAGTAAGAATTGAAATGTGATATTTAAGGATAGTTCACAGATGATGGTCTCAGGAAGAGAAAGCTCCTGGGTAACTTGGATGTTTTTTAGATGTAAGGACTTTTTATAGAAGATAGCTACACCACCTCCTTTACAAATTTCACAATCTGATTGGTAATGGAGTCAGGGAGAGATGGTTGAGCCATGTTTCACAGACAAATATGATGTTGAATTTAGCCATATTTAGTAAGAAGAGAAATTGAGGTATTTTATTCGCAAGGCTTCTTGCATTGAGTATCTTGCATTTAAGGCCAGCAATAGTTGGAATTGATGTAGTTAGGGGCGTGCGAGCCTAGTCTTGGGTGATGGTGGATTGGTTGAGGTAGGGTTGTAGTTGAAGGTTAAAGCTGAGTTGTGGGTTGTGTGACTTACTTTTGATACAGTCAGCATGGTAGTCAATGTACAGGTCCTTCTTTCCATTTTCTAGACATTTTTTGAGTTCAGTGAGGAGTACACGGGAGCGGGCACATTGCTGTATGGTTAGGTCAGGATGACAATGGAGGTTCTTGTGGTTGGTGTTGGTTTTGGCAAGTGAATTTATAGTGTAAATGAATTTATGTTTGCTTGACTCATTTTTGCAAATGACCCTGCAGAAGCGTGGGGCCACAGAGCCGTCTCTGTTTTTGAGCTCTCAGCCAATGCAGGAAATGTCAAGTATTTCATCAGGGGAGATGGTTGATGCTTGATAATCACTGGTAAAGTTTTGGACAGTTGTGATGCTATCATTATCATTGATGTCCTCTACATCAACTAAGATGACATTTGGACATTTCCATTCATGCTCAACAGCTTCTCTGATGAGGATTGGGATATCATTATTTGTCTGGCTTATGTTTTTTGGTGGATTGGGTTGTAGAT
>BLBF01000026.1:26681430-26725308 GCA_015471245.1 Laticauda colubrina
ATAGAAAATAGATTTTGTTAGTCCCAAGGGAAAACACAAGTTATAGATCTATTCAAAGCTCCAGAATGTACATTTATCAAAGTCATCAATCTTTGTGTTCTCAATTTCTTAACCCAATTATATTCATACAAAGTTTGGTTTATATTCTCACCTATTATACATGTCAACATATTTGAGTGCTTTCAAAAAATTAAAGGACCACAGACTTATCATGCTATTTAATTGTAGCATTTTTTGCAATGTTGTGATGAGTACACCAGATTTTATTTATTCTGAAAGTATGCCAAGAGTAGTAATAGATTTTGGCTTTATTACAAGCCGTGATAAAGAAATATCAATCTAAAATTATTACTTCCTATTCCCTGTAGCTTGGTGATGAGTTCACTCATTTAAATCATTTATCAAGACATTGAAGAAGACCGGGCCTAAGGAGAACCTTGGAGTAGTCCACTACATACTTCCCCTCATTAGGCGTGGGATTCAAATTTTTTTACTATTGGTTCTGTGGGCGTGGATTGGTGGGTGTAGGATAAGGGGAAGGGGAATGTAGGGGAAGGATACTGTAAGGGTGTAGGGGAAGGATACTCTAAAATCTCCAGTCAGGCATTTGCTGGTTCTCCGAACTACTAAAAATTTCCACTACTGGTTCTCCAGAACTGATCAGAACCTGCTAATCAGGACTACAATTAAACTAAACACTGTTTTAAAATAAAACCTCAATCCAAAAATCCTTTCTAGTTCTGGGATTTCACTTTTGAAGGCTCATTAAAATACGGTTACTGTTATGTTAGACAACTAGCCGTTCTTACTAAAAACCAACCATGAACCCATAACATGTGCATGCAGTGTGTCTTAAAATTAAACTGTGCCTTAGAAGCATTTTAAAAAAGGACTTAGGACCACCTGATACCACCCTAAAATATAGTGAAGTGAAGTTTCTTAGTAGAAATTGGGGCCTATTCTGTCTCCTAGCCTAGACATTTTTAAGAATAGATGGAATTTGGTAGGAAATAGTGTGAAACTATAAAATAAATGTTTTGTTTTAAAGGTGGTGCATTTTGATTATGTACCATAAACCAATATTTTAGGTGGGGAGGAAGGCAAAATAAAGACAGATCTACAGATTAACCTACCTACCTGATAATGAAAATAATCTGCATATGTTTGAATCACGTAATGTTATGTTTTTAATTCCCCCTTCCTCATCTCAGGAACGCCATAAAAGCCCTGTTTTTTAAAGATTTCTGAGCGCTCAGATCATCTGTTGTTGCTGTCTGCTTTAACATAATTGAAAGCAAACAGGTTATGTGCTATACTAGTTTACTATGCTGGGTTCTAATTTCGGGAACTAATGTGCTTTCAATGGAGATGTCTGATTAATATTAAAAGAAAGGACTATGTATGCAAAGCAGAGAAGCTGAAGGGTCAGAAAGACTGAAGAACAGCTAAAATGAAACACTGACAGATTAATAAATGAATACACACCAGGAACAAATTACAGTTTTTATATAAATGTCTACTTTTAAACTACTTTGTTGACTCTCTTCATTAAAAGTAGCTTGGCAGAGACAGGAAAAAATGGTTATTTAATCTTTCCCTTTTGATTAAGAGACTTAAAGAAATCAGCTATTGCAATTTCATGTTGTGGGGTTATAGCAGAAAATGCATATCTGAGAGGAACCATTCAATTTAATTCAGGACTACGAAAACTGATGACAATTGATACTTTTTTGCAGTCCCGTAAGAAAAAGGTGCTTCATAGCTTAGTATAAATCCATCAATTAGCTTCTTTTCTTCATTGACTATTTTAACCACATATCAAAGCATGTTTTATATTGCAATATAATCATTTATAAGTGACTAAATACCGATTTAGAAGGGCTGACAAAGATGTTGAGGCTATGGTGAATATGTATTTAATTTTTATGGTTCTCATCATACAAATCAGATATTTCTATAATGCTGTAACATTATATGAGTGGATCAAAGGCTACAATAGATGAGACAAAGATATATAATAGATGGATGTGTAGTCCTCAGCTTACAACCACAATTGACCCCCATATGGAAGCATTAGCTAAATGAGTGTTGCTCCATTTTAGCACCTTTCTTGCCACAATTGGTAAATGAATCACTGCAATTGTTATGTTAGTAACACAGTTGTTAGGTGAATCTGGCTTCCCCATTGACTTCGCTTGTCAGAAAGTTGCAAAAAGCGATCATGTGAACCCAAGACATTGTAATCGTCATAAATAAATATGAAGCATTTGAATTTTGATTGAGTGACCATGGGGGATGCTGCAATGGTCATAAGTGTGAAAAACTGTCATAAGTCACTTTTTGAAGTACCGTTGTAACTTTGAGGACTATCTGTATAAGGCACAGAGATGAAAGTTTTTCTTTAACTATAAAGCTTATTTTAAGCTTCCACTATTATTTTTACCTGATTTCTTTCCTAAAATGGTGGAAAACCAAAAGAGAGCTAGGAGACAAACCAAGTGGACTGAAGTCATATGCATGCCAAGAAACTATAATGGATAGCAACAGTATATAGTTTTTGGCCCACATAAAAATCTCCAGTTGTGTACCCAGTTGTAATGTCAGTGGTAATTACAGTTTTATAATGATTATCAAATTAAAACAAAGCCAAATGATTAGTTTAGCAGGACTTGTGCCTAAATAAATGTGATTATGTTGTGCTCAAGTTCAGAAATGAAATACTAAGATACAATTAAATCCATTATTTGCTTACTCCCAACAGATAGAATCTGAACAGAACAGAACAGAACAGAACAGAACAGAACTGGAAGTCTTCTACTCCAACTGCTTGCTCAGGCAACAAACCCTATACCATTTGTGACAAATGGCTTTCCAATCTTAAACGTTCTTAAAAACTTCCAATGTTTGAGCATCCATAACTTCTGGAGACAAGTCATTCCACTGATTAATTGTTCTAAATGTTGCCAAAGTTGCCAAACTAAAACTATAACCTTCTATCCTACTAGAGCCATGGTGCGCAGTGATTAGAATGCAATACTGCAGGCGACTTCTGCTGCCTGTCGGTCGCTTGCAATTTGGTAGTCCAAATCTCATCAGGCTCAAGGTTGATTCAGCCTTCCATCCTTTTGAGGTGAGTAAAATGAGTACCTAGGTTGTTGGGGGCAATAGGCCGACTGTAAACCGCTTATAGAGGGCTGCAAAGCACTGTAAAGCGGTATATAAGTCAAAGTGCTATTGCTATATCCTGAGAGAATCTAGGGTGGGACTGACCCTAAACCTCTTCCCTCCTACTTGGTACTGCCCAGATCACCCAGAAGGTGATCTGGGTCACCTTCTCTGTTGGCAAAATCCTCCTCCTTTGTTGCTGCATAGTGCACATTCCATCACACATGTGCTACTTGGGTAATAATGACAAAATAACAAGCTCCCTTTTATCTCCTTGCTTTGTCCACTCTTCTATTTTCCTTAAAACATGACTACAGAAGGATGGTTGGAGAAATTTTTCAGCAATGCATGCAACAAAATCCCCAACTATAAAATTGCTATGAAACTCTGCATGGACTTAAATCCAGTGTTCAGCATTTTGACTCAGTTGGGATTCTTACATCTTTACATATATTTCCTCCATGACTTTTCAATTAATCCATATTGTAGATATGTTCACCTACCTGTATCCCTGTGACAAGTTTCCCCTAAATCTCAGAACATTTAATGCTTATATGATCTATTAAAGTCACATATGTCTTCTCCAAATAATTGCAAATTTTAATTTCAGGCTGAAGTCTTTTCAACATTGGATTATGTTATTAAACACTATCCTCTGTGGCCCACTGATACTTTATCAGTGAACTTATCAAATGTTTCAACAAAGCAGAGATAATATTAAAAAATGATCAGAATGGACCTCTCCATTTACTTCATGGCCACTTTCTTGGCAGTTAATAGGAACTAAAAAGAGAATAGAGAGAACAAAAGCTCAGCAGTAGGAATATAAAAATTGAAATAGACAAGAAATTCCCAATGGGATCATCTAGCCTGCAGGCCACAATTCTTTGACCAGTTTCCATTTACATCAAACAGTTTTGCCTTCTCATATTAGAACATCAAATGTGCAGTTGTCAAGGCAGATGTCAAACAATTTTCATTGCTTCAGAAGTTGAGTAAATACAGAGAAGTCAAGTGTTTCAGTCCTAGCCAAATACTATTGTCAGGAGCTATCTATTCTTGGTTGTCCTAATAAATAAACATTTTGCATTGAAGAATTTCGGCCAATATGCTAAACTTTAGTGGCTGAAAAACATTGTCTGAACAGAAGTAAAATGGTAAAGTAAAAATGTTTTACCGGTAGGTAACTTGATAAAACTGGATGTTTTACCGGTAGGTAACTTGATCTAAGCTCTTTCAGAATTCATCTATTGCCCTGATATAGTATCTAGTGCTGTGGCCCACCAGTGCCAGAGGAGCTGGCAGCAGATTCAGACAGTGAGAGGGTTGGGCCAGTCCTGGAGTCTGGGGAAGGCTTTGATGAGTGCTTTGCATTGGAGGCAGAGAGAGGGCCAGGGCCGTCTGACAGTTATCAGCTACGTTGGAATTGGACATCAGTGAGGCAGAAGAACAGCTGGAGCTGTTAAGCTAAGTGTCTTGTCTGCTAAGTGTGGCATCTGAAAGATAAAGGCCTGGCAACTCTCCAAGCCTAATAAAGGTCTGTAATTGTGGAATATATTGAAAGACTGTTGGCCGGGACTTTGGTGGAGAGGAATTCACTGTAAACGAAATAAAAGGGGTTCATCGGGATGAGGAGTCGGCTTTGTGCTGTTGGGAAGCCTAGGTCAGAACATCTATGATATAGGAATGATTCCATCCATATTAGTATTATTAAGCTAAATAAAATGACACATTTTAATGTATTAATTAAATGACACATTTATTAATATTATTAAGCTAAATAAAATGACACACATGAAATTAAATTCCTTTTTGGGGTGTTCCATTTCAGTGAATCTATAATAGCTAAGTGATAAATTCCACATTTTTGTTATGTAATTCAAAAGTACATTTGTACCTTTAAGCTATGCTGAACTTTATATTATGAGCACATTAACACAATTATGGACATTAAATCAAAATAAGGCAATATTGGGACATGAAATATCAGGAATAAGTGTCCTCTCACATTTGACATGAAATCTCCTTGCAATCTACTGAAGCTTTCTTTTACATCATAACCACCACTACCTCCTCTTGCTTGTCCTTCTCCCACCCACTTTAATGAGCATTTGGTTATTGCATAATTGAGCCAGTTGAATAAACAAGAATTCCTATGGGCCTTGGAATAATGAATCATTATACAAATTAATATCTTTACTTGTTACAAACCTGAGAATTATCTGAAGGAGGATGCAAAAATACCTTTTCTCATTTTGACCCTGTAATGTCACTTTAGGAGAGAAAGGAGTTGCCAATCTAGTATCATCCTTGGAGGGGTGAAAAATAAAACAAGGAGGTTTAAATTATTTCTCACTAAAGCATACAAAAAGTTAGTTTCCCACCAGTCTTTGGCTTGTCAACATTAAGAAGACACCTTAACTCAGACCATCCAGAAATAGCTATTAAATTCTCAAGATGCAAAATGAAAATATTTGTCCAGATAAATGGACAAAGTCCAAGATGACATTTTAATTTAAGCAGCACCATTTATAACCCCAGTGGGCAATGTGCTGACATTAAGAATAATGTTAACAGCCCTCCATAGTTTTGTTATTCTGTTTCACTTTTAATTGGAGATTTCTTTTCTCCATTCAGTATCTGAAGAGAGGAAAGTTTAAAGTCAGGTACAACATTTTAATTGCTAAGAGTAGCAAATTATTGTTAAGAGAATTGTGCCATTAATTTGCTAGCAGTAAAAATAATGAAGAAATAAAATAATGGGTAATTTATCTGAATCTGTTGGTTGAATAGTGGTATAATATGACCAGATTTAAATCAGAATACTACTCAATAGCTCCTTAATATTGAGTTTGATTAATACATTGCAATTATAGTGCAGAAAATAATTTTGCCTGGACAACTGAAGACTGTAATTAGCAATACAAAGCATATTTTAATTCAAAAAGTCCCAGATTCAGTCTTTGGCATCTTGTAATGGGAAGACAGAACTTAGTGGAAGCTGCATAGCTGTAACCTATGAGTGTAGACATTCTTTCAAACTTGATTTGGGTAGTACTCTGGGCTGGCTTGGATGCATTTTGTTGTCCCCAATCTCCTTTCTTAAATAGTTGTAAGAAACGCTCTTGAGTGTTGTATCACTGACATTTTTCAAATGCATTTCATATCTCATAATGGAGCCAATTACTTAGTGAAGGGTAGATGTTCCTTTGATGGACATGTTCAGGCAAAGTCTGAATGAATTTTTCTTTAGCATTCTTTAATTTGTATCTTTGAACATTGAGCAGAGAATTGAATTCAATGGTCTAAACCAGGGGTGTCAAGCTTGATTTCATTGAGAGCTGTATCAGGTTTGTGTTTGACCTCATGTGGGTGAGTGTGTGTGGGCAGGGTGGACATGGCCAGCTCAATGTCACTCGTATCGGGGGCTCCTGTGGTGGCCTGAGTGCGCTGCCAATGAAAACGGAGCTCTGTTTTCACTGGCAGAGGGTTGCAGGAAGCTGTTGTAGTTTAGCCAAAAATGGAGCTCATGCGGATCATGCATTGCCCTTCTGAGCTCTGTTTTTGTTGAGGTAATTCCCTGTTAGGAGAATGAGCACATACCTTCAATAAAGATTTAAAGGTCCTGTCACACTGCCCAATGGATGCAAAACGTATGTAAAAAGGACACAACGGACGAGCAAAATGTTCCATCCAATGTTATCCGCTCTCAAAAGGGGCAAAATTTTGCATAACCGGAGCGGATAACACGGAAAGGAATGGACGCGGGGAAGACGCAGGGCACATGGAAAGCAGATGCGGAACGGAAGCCCAGTGGATAGAAGCGGATGGAAGCGGATGGCACATCCGCTAGGCTTCCGGGGGACCTCAGCAAAGCGGACGCGGAACGGATACAGCGGATGCAGAGCGGACGCCGAGTGGGTGAAGCGGATGCACAGCGGATGCACAGCGGAAGCCGAATGGATGTCGACAGTTAATTGCGCATGCGGGGGGGGATGCATTGCGTAAGCCACGTGGATATAAAGGGAAGCAGCTCGCACGTGGCCAGCATTCGGAGGAAAGACCTGCTGCTGGATACATCGAGTCCTTGCCTGTCCTGCCTGCATGCCTGCCTGCAAGCCTTGGTGCCTGCCTGCCTGCCAGGCTTCCTGCCAGCATTAGTGCCAGCCTCCCTGCCAGCCAGCAACCCCACAACCATGGGGAAGAAGCGAAAGCCTCAGCAACCTGCCACCATCCCTGGCAAGAGGGACAGGGCCACCCTCCCGCCCCCTGTCCCTGACTCTGCTTCTGCTGGGGCTTCTGCTGCTCGGGCTCGCTCTTCTGGTGCTGGAGCTTCTGCTGAAGCTGCTCCTGGTGGTGGTGCTTCTGCTGGTGCTTACTCTGCTGAAGCTGCTCCTGGTCATGCTGGTCCTGCTCGTGCTCCTGGTCTTGCTCATACTGCTCGTCCTGCTCGTGCTCCTGGTCCTGCTCGAGCTGCTGCTGCTGCTGCTGCTGGTACTGCTGCTGCTGCTGATCCTGCAGCTGCTGCTGCTGCTGCTGCTGCTGCTGATGATGATGATTATGATCCTGCTGGTGATGATGATGATGATGATGATCCTGCTGGTGCTGCTGCTGCTGGTGGTGTGGAGGAGCAGCCCCTACTACCTGGGAGCCCCTCTGATGAGGGCCCATCTGGTACTGCCAAAGGGAGGAAGAGGCGTATGCGACAACGGGAGAGGAGGCAATACTATATTGAGGAGGAACACGAGGATGAGGTGCTGGAGTGGCTGAGAGAAATGACTATCTGTGGCGGAAGGGACACCGGCTGTACAGGGACACCAAGCGGAAGCAGGCTGCTTGGATAGAGAGAGCAGAGAGTATGGGTTACACTTCGGAGGTGCTCCTCGGCTGGTGGAAGCACATCACACCTGGTACGGGAAGCTGCACATGAAGAAATCTGGCGAGGCCACGGTTAAGCTGATGGACAGAGAGACCTATGTCATGGCCAGGTGCAGCTTCCTGGAGGGTGAGATCCGCCACCGAGGAGCACCAGCAGCCCCTCTCACTACCCTCTCTCTCTGGCAGCCTGCTGAGAGCCAGTCCTCTTCCGGCCGAGAGTCAGTCCCTGTCTCCAGGCAGGTTTCTGTGGAGCGTGCCATGGCAGAGAACCCGTGGACAGATGTTGTAACCATGGTGGAGTGTGTGGAGGACTCCCTGGTGCGGTGGGAGAAAGGAGACGTCAAGTCCACCACAGCCGTAGCCGCATCCACGCCCCCCAGCTCCATCTCCACAGAAAGGCAGAGAGCCAGACAGCAGGAGGGGCAGAGCCACACTGTCCTGCTGGAGATCAGGGACACCATCCGCACCAGCATAGATCTCCTCTCTCAGCTGGTCCACAATGACTCCTCATCCTCCAACTGCAAGCCCTTCCTCACCTATGTCAACCAGACCCTCAGGAACATGGAGGAACCCCAGTACCAGGTGGTGAAGGATCGGATCACCGAGCTGCTTCACAACCCTCCAGATCCAGAGGAACCTGCTCCCACCCAGTCCAGGTCTGCTCCTCCACCCCAGGTGATGTCCCTCCCTTTCCAAGGCTTCCCACAGCCCCTCACCTACCAGGGCTATGGCTACCAGGAGGTCCAGCAGCACAGGCAGCAGCTCTTCCCAGTCCAGGCACAGAGTCATCAGGTGACACCGTTGCCACTGGTTCCACTGATGCCACCGATGCCACCCGTGCCAATGATGCCACCGACGACAGCGATGCCACCCACACCAGTCCTCACCCAGCTGCAGACCAGACAGCCCCACTACACTACTCCTTCCTCCACCCCACAGCCAAGCCCAGCCTCAGTACATCTCTCATCAGTACTGGGGCTAACACCCCATGGCATGGAGGAAGGACCTCTCAGCATCACGGGGCTGAGCCAGCTGTCCGAGAGCTTTCTTGTCTTCTCGGGGCTAGGCACCCCAGTGGTGCTTCAGACCAGCATGGCAGCAGCAAGCACCTCCACAGCACCTGGACCCTTCACCCCTGAGACTGGGCACACCTCCGAGTGACCGTGAAGACTACCAGAGACTGGGTTTGGACTTTATTTGGACACTTGACTTGGGTCATTTTTCTTTTACAGCTTGTTGTTCAATAAAGTTTATCTTTGATTCACACACTTGCTTCATTTCTTTTTTTTTAATAAAGTCTTGGTGGAAACTTTTAGAATTGGTTTAAGCCTTTGCATGCTTGTGGGATGGGTTAAGATAGCAGTGGGGTGGGCAGGGATACCTGTGGGATGGGTAATACCTGTGGGATGGGCAGGGATACCTTCGGGATGGGTAATAGCTGTGGGGATAGATAAACCTCCAGTGTAAGCATAGTGGGACTGTATGGTCCACCCTCCCAGGTGCCACACCTATGGCCCTTTATTATCAATAACAATGTAATAATCATCCACACATGTCAACACAAACACAACTCTTTATTAAACGCCCTGTTCATTGTAGGCCCACCCAACATACATGGCCCAATCTCATCAGTGTGATGAGACAGGCTGAAGGAAGCACCCATTAATCATCTATCATCCTGTCTTGCCACTCCACTGCTCCAGCTGGGGAGTTGCACCAGTATCTCAGGAGGTTGCGCTGCTTCTTCCCTTCACATGAGGCTCTGTTGGGGTTTGCACATCCTCATTGTCTATCAGGTTTCGCCCTTGCCTCCATTCCCCAGGCTCCATGTCCCCATTGTCTTGTTGGAGGTCCACGAGCCTGTTCTGCAAGACTGGGTAGCAGGTGCGTATGAGATTGTGCAGGATGCAGCAAGCTTCCACGATCCTCCTCACGGTCTCTGGGCGATGCTGCATGGTGGTGAGAAGTACCTGGAACCTGTTGGCCAGGATGCCAAAGGTGTTCTCCACCACCTGCCTTGCCCTGGACAGCCTGTAGTTGAAGATCCTCTCTTCACGGGTGAGGAATCTGGAAGTGTAGGGCTTCATGAGGTAGGTTCTGAGGGAGAAGGCGTCATCCCCCACGATGAAGTAGGGCACATCTTGCATGTCGTTGGGCAGGGGGTCTGGATCTGGGAAGCCCATGATGAGGTTGCCTTCCAGCCCCTCCTTGAGGTCACTGGCATTGTATACCTGGGCATCTGAACATGAGCCGTTGCCTGAAGCATCGATGTACATGAACTTGTAGTCAGCATCGACCATGGCAAAGAGGACGATGCTGAAGAAGCCCTTGTAGTTGAAATAAGTGGAGCCCGACTTGGTTGGTGCTTTGCAGGCCACGTGCTTGCCGTCTATGGCTCCAACGGTGTGTGGGGAAGTTCCACCTCTGATACCACTGCTCTGCAACTTTCTTCCATCCTTCTTCAGTGGAGGGGCACTGGAGGAGCTCCTCCAGGTATTCTTCGATGATGGCCTGCACCACTTCTCTGACCACAATGCTGATGGTGTTGTGTGGCACCCTCCAGCCGTACTGCATGCTCCTGTACGTGGTCCCTGAGGCCAGATGGCGCAGAGTGAGTGCCACCTTGAGCCCAGGTTCCAGGCTGGGCCGGAAGTTGGTGTTTGCCTTTTGTCAACCTGGGTGTCAGCCGCTGCACAACTTCGTCAAACATGGCTGGAGGCATCCTCATGAAGTTCTGGAATGCCCGAGTGTCTTCGTTCCTGAGCTCCACCATCAGCTTGTTGTACAGTCCATACTCTGCTCTTCTCCCGATCCATCTTCAGACCCAGACGCTTCTTGGCCGCCTCTTTTTCTTCCCATAGTAGAGTTCACAGAGGCTGTAGATGGCTCTTCACTGTTGCAGAAGGATGGTGGCTGCCAAAAGGACTGTGTTATGATCCACGGTGGACATGACTGGATGCTGTGGAAGAGCAAGAGTCAGATGAACGCTGCAGAGGTCTGCACAGCTGGTCTGCTGGTCTGAAAGTGATATGCAGGTGAGTTGCTCCCCCTTTTTATAGGCAGTATAGGTGTTCCTTTGCATCCTCTAGGCATCCTCTAGACATTTTTAATATCTGAGATAGTTCCCCTCTGCTAATGTTTTTTCCGTTTTAAATGCTTTGTTTCTGTGCTGCATCCGCTAGGCATCCGTTATGCATCCATTCCGCTTCCGTTCCGCTTCCTCCCTGCGTCTGAGCGGATGCGAGTTACGCGGATGCGGAACAGATGCCTAGCGGATATAGCGGATGTGTAATGGATGCAGAACGGATGCCTAACGGATGCGTAGCGGATGCAGAACGGATGAATTGGATACATTTTCTGCGCAAAAGTTTTGAGCAGCTCAAAACTTTCTGAGCGGATGAAACGTCTATAAACAGATGCTGGATGGACAGAGAGGAAGCAAAACGGAGGCAGTGAGTACAGAACGGATACATCGCGTTAACCAATGGATGGCAAGCTTTTTTGTCCGTTTTACATCCTCTTTGCATCCGTTGGTGCAGTGTGACAGGGGATTAAGCAAAGTTCAAAATAAGCAGTCCAAAGTCATTCACAGGTAAGGCAATCAGTTTTCATTTCAGGGATAATCCAATATCAAAGTCCAGTGTCAAAAACAGTTCGGTATCAGACTTACATGAAATCCAAAAATACCAGTCAATTATAAGAAAAAATGGAGGAATGGCAATACTGTCCCAACAGAAGGAAACAGACAGACTCACTCAGACACACTCTCTTCTGAGACTAAGGCTAAGATTAAAAACCCAGGTTTCTGCCTCCATCTTATGGCCATTTGAGAAACCACACCCAATTACAATTTTTTGCATTTTCTTAAAGATATAGTATTAAAATGTTTATCCTGGTTTATATATTTCCAACCTAAATACCTGTTAGGTGACTTATATTCCTAACATTTTTCACTGGCAGAGGCACTACAGGCTGGTCCATTACTGTTTTCAGGGTGGCCCCATTTGCCAGATCTAAGCACCCTGTGGGCTGGATCTAGCCCAAGGGCCTTGAGTTTCACACCCCTGGTCTAAACAGTGTTTTTCCAGGGTTTTTGAAGCTGAGGTGGCTCAAGAAGAAGGATAGAGTCAAAAATAAATCATTTCCTATGAACAAATGTTGTTGTCAAATTAGTACACAAGATAGAAGGAAGGCTTTAGGTTGGTTGTTACAGGGTAAGTGGACGAGAGTAGAGATTGGAAGGCTGATGTTGACCTGCCTACTTTTAAGTCTGTAGTTTAACTAAGGAAGACACTGTGACAATGATGAGCCATTGAATCTGAAAGTCCTGTTTTTAGTGCCAATTTGTTGCTGGCATTTAGCATCCAGGACTGATTTTTATGTAAACAATAGACTTTAATTTTACCTTTTGTTTTAATTCTGATATCTTACATTATATAATTTATATGTTTAGGTACTTGAATTTAGCCTTAAAGAAGTGACGGCAGGCAAATTAGTATAGCAGCAGAGATCGGGGAAGGTATGCAGATGCTGACTGCAAAATAAAATTGATCTTAATTACCAAAGTGATGGCTGTATAGATGGGCATCACCAGATGGAGCATGCAGAAATCAAATCTATTATATTATTGATAAAAGGAATCTTTTGGGCATAGTGTTTTGATAGAAGTAGACATCATTACTGACATTGTTGATGTTGTGGCTACTATTTTCTGATTTCATTCTTCAAAAGTTCTTCTTCACTGTTACAATGTTTTGCAACATTTTACAGGCTGGCCAATTTTTTTCTCTATCTAAAACCTTTAGTCCCCTCTAGAATCCAATTTCTGAAATAATACAACAGAATGTAAACCCATGAGAAGTTTTATGCATCCTATATGCTAAGTCTATGGTTAGGGAGCATGGATTCAAAGTAGATCATTAAAAATTAGATGTTATGCTCAACAATGCTCTGATATATCCTGTAAATTCAATTTTAGAAAGTAACTTAATTGTTATCTACTTTAATCAGAACAAAGCATTTTCAGGATTAGAAGACTACCAAACAGTCAGCTCAACCCATAATGGTAAACAGCCTTGTTTCCATTCTAATAAACGATCACGCTTAAGAATTAAGTTCAATGCTATTGTGTAAAATGAAGAAAATTAAAACCATCAACATTCTGGGCTTAGAATCAGAATAGAGTTGGAAGGGACATTGGAGGTCTTCTAGTCCAACCCCCTGCTCAGGCAGGAGATCCTATACCATTTCAGACAAATGGTGTCCAGTCTTTTCTTAAAAATTCCTCCAGTGATGAAGCACCTACAACTTCTAATGGCAAACTGTTCCACTGGTTAATTCTCCTCACTCTTAGGAAGTCCCAGGTTGCTTCCCCTCCTGATTATCTTCAATCCATTGTTTCTTGTCTTGCCTTGGAAAATAAATATTTTGGAAAATAAGTTGACCCCTTCTCTTTGTGGCAACCTCTCAAATATTGAAATATTGCAATCATGTCCCCTCGAGTCCTTTACTCTAGACAAACCAAACCCAAATCCTGCAACCATTTTTCATCTGTTTTAGTCTCTAGGCCTTTAATCATCTTAATTGCTCTTCTTTGCACTTTTTCCAAGTCTGAACACCTATTTTTTTTTTTTGAACAAACCATTTTTCTATTGTTGCCAGGAAAACTAAGTACCATATCCATACAGTCACTTGTTGACCTTAAATTCTGCCTTCCCATTTTTTTCTGAACATGTTTCCACTTGTAACTGATTTCTATTAATTTTTTTATTGGCTCACCATCCCTTGCCGGGTAATATGCGAGTTTTCTAGACTTCCTTGAATAAGTCTTTGTCCAAGGGGAAAAAAAAATCAATTCTTTTTGAATGATTCACTCTCTCCCTTACCAATAGCAAAAGAAAACAGTGTCAGAGCCTCTAAATTATTATAATTATTAATAGTGCCATTCATTTTCAATACTGCTTATTAGATTTCTGCTACTCCACATACAGTATTGTAACCTATGACAAGTTTGGAAGTCATTGAGATGGGCATATTTCAAAGTATTTCTTTGATTGGGTTTGAAAGTGAACTAATTTGGAGAGTAGCTGTAATTTGGAGGGCTGAGTTGCTCTGTTTTGACACTTTTAATCAGAACATCAAAGACAGCCATTTAAATTATGGCAGCCTTTTTGCTCTGAAGTAAACAGGATTTTGCCCTTCTATGCACGTATGGAAAAAACCCTTTTTTATTGTCTGGATCAAAACAGTACAACTGCTGTGATCTATCAATCCTGAGTGTTGGTTCAATTTATCACTTGGCTTTGAAATAAGTCAAAGGGTTGCCAACTGAAAATGTGCTTTTGAAGCTCTGCATCGCCCTAACAATCATTCATTGATCTCTTATTTCATCTCAAGCTGAAGTATTTAAACACTGTAAAGAAGTCATGGAAACGACTGATTTTATGCATTAAATAATGAATCCCTTTGTTGCTTTGTTACTATGCAATTAAAAATAACATATGATAACAGAAATAATATAGACTAGTGACTAAATTTATCAGGTGACATGAATACAGAAGATCAAGAAGGTGGATTGATTGATTGATTGATTGATTGATTGATTGACTGATTCATTATGTGCCATCAAGTTGTTTTCAATTCCTACTATTCACATAGATTTTCCTCCATGGTAGTAATATCTTTAACCTTTCTAAATAAAGATCTAAAAAAAGAAACATATATAATTATTACTGTTTCTTATTTATATAGGTAGTCCTTCAAGTATGAAGAATTGTGTAATTTATCTGCGAGCATGGAGGTAGCTCTGCAGTTCTAGTCTGAAAACACAGTCCAGCACAATGGGGGCAATGCAAACCCATTGATATGATAACTGAGTGCTATTCTATGACACTGCTCATGATTTTTTCTTAGTTTTCAGTGGTGCTTGGCTTCAAAGCCAGTGGAAACTTCATCGCACAAAGTTATGTGGGTTCGGTTGAACATCGCAGCTTCTAGTTCCCTGACTGGTTATCACAGTGATAAAGAGTTTCATTCACAGGGTCGTTGTAGCATTTCTTTGGACAAAATTGAGATTTTGCAAAATGTACTTGAAGGGAGAAATTGCTTGATTCCAAAATTGTTTGCATTTCAGAAAATAGTTAGATAACACTTATTATTGCTGTTTAAAGTATTATATCAGAGCAAATACTCTACAACTTTTTCTCTGAAATGTCATCTTCCAGCCTGAATTATTCCTGACAATCGGAGACTGAGAATGGGCAGTATAAAATTATAGGAAGTGTCAAGATTTCAGCTAAAATATGAGCCAGTGAAAACTTTTTTTCCTAGGTGATTTTACCTTGAGGAATCAAGCAAGAGTTTAAAATGTTCTTCACCATTGTGGAATTGCTCAATTTATCTAAATAACATGCTCATCTTGGGAGATAAGGAAATCAAATGAAATATAAATATGTTACATCAAGTCTCTAACACAAGATGTAATGGGTTTCAGAGAAAGGAGAATGATGAAGTCGATGATCTATGGACATTCTTTATTCTCATCCTTATTTTAGACTATACAAATATTTTATGCAATAACTCTTTTTGTCAAAATGTGTTGTGGCCCACCAGCGGCCAGTGGAGCTGGTGGCAGACTCAGACAATGAGGATTGGGGAGCCAGTCCTGGAGTTGGGGGAAGTGCTCAGCATTGGAGGCAGAGATGGGGCCAGGGCCTTCCAACAGTTATCAGCTGCCTTTGGAGATGGAGATCAGTCGGGCAGAAGAACAGCTGGAGCCTGTTCCCGATGTGTGCATGCACAGAGCTACTAGGAGAAGGGAACAGTTAAAGAACAAGGGTTGACTCGGGAGTAAAGGCACAGGTGGATGGTGAATGGCCCCTCACATAGGGAATAAAAGAGGAACAAAAGGGGAGTGGTGTTTGAGGGAGACAATTAGTTCATTTAATTAGTGTGAAGATTTGTTTGTTACTTTCAGAGACTAAGGTGTGAGATGCAAGGGGGGGAAAAGGGCATTGACTTTCGATTCTTCTTAGCACAATACAAGGTAACACAACCCAGCTTTAACTTTTTGCTTTTACACACACACACACACACACACACACACCCCTAGCCATTTCTATTTCTGAACCAAAGTCAAAATTTCATTTTTTTTTATCAGAAGCACAGAATCCAGAGATAATATCCAAGCGAAAAACATGTTTAAATATAAATCCCTCTTTGAATAGAATAATGAATTTAACCCAGGGGTTTCCAACCTTGGCAACTTTAAGACTTGTGGACTTCAATTCCCAGAATTCCTCAGCCAACTTTGCTTCAATTGGGAGTTGATGTTCACAAGTGTTAAAGTTGCCAAGGTTGGAGACCCCTGATTTAAAAATTCCTGCCTTATCTTCCTTGCTGTACAAATAGTATGTATATCTGTCTGCACCTAGTAACCTTTATGAACTGTCACAATTTTTATGAACAAAATTCTTTGTATTCTTTCAAATTCTTTGACCTTACTGGAAAACGAAAACAAAAACACTCTTTTTTCTACCCACTGTAATAAAAACTTTCTAATGCATCTTTTTCTTTGATTTCTTAACGTACAGGCTTTAAACTTCAATATTAAATTTAGACCTCTCCCTCACCCTTATAGAATTACCCTTATAGAATAATAACATTATAGGTTTCTCCACAGAAAAAGATCTTCACATCGTCTTTACAAAGCTTGGGACTTTGTGTTTTGAATGAGAACTCTATGTTCAATATGTTCAATAATCCATCTGTTTATTTTTTTGGTTATCCATAATATTCTCAGAAGCCTTTTTCAACCCCAAGATTCAAAAACATCAATACCCTTTCTATCCTACTACCTCAAATTCTCTTTTACAAAATTCACTTTTTTTCAGAAATAGTGATATTTTTCCCACCATCAAAAATATGTGGGAGTATGCTGACAGAAAAAATAGCTTATGAATAATTGTTGGTATTTGATAATTCATCAACTATCCCTAGCTTAAATTAATGAAAGAATAAAAGTGCTCCTTTCTCATCCACTGACATTAGTTCATTGCTCTCTGGTGCTCTCTGTCCTCTGGGAACGACTGAATGCTAGTTTCTCTGAATCTCATTCCTTTTTAATAAGTCTATCTTCTTTTTTTCACTCAAATAATGAGAAAACTAATCAGACTTTATCTTTTTCCAAGCATCTCAGTGTTCTCTCAAGTGGAATATACTGATTAATATGGAATGCAGATAAAATTGAGAACTCTGTATCTCAGTGTCTAGTCAGCACTTAGAATTTGTGCCATTGTTAAAGTTTTATTTTTTTTGTGTGGATGTCATCTATATAGAGTGATCCAAAGGTGTTAATGGGTAAGAAGGAGGGAGGGAATAGAGATTTTTTGAATGAATGAAATCATATATAGATAGTCCTTGACTTTTGACCAAATTGAGCCAATATTTCCACTGCTAAACAAGAAAGTTGTTAAGTGAGTTTTGCCCCATTTTATGGCCTTTTCTGCCATAGTTTTAAGTCAGTCACTGCAGTTGTTAAATTAGTAACATCATTGTTAAGTGAATCTAGCTTCCCCTTTCTGTTTGTCAGAAAGTCACAAAAGGTAATTGTTCTGTATGGAACTTGGTAGGTTCCAAGCCCCTCGTTCTGATTGGCCGAAAAGGCCACTTACGGATTGATTCACTAGGAACCAATCTGGGAAGCCGCCAAGCGGCGGGAAGAATTGAACAAGTGTCATTGGCCACAAGACGGCAGGCAAGCTGCTGTATAAAGGGCTGCCGCGGCTTGGGCTATGTTCCATATCTTTTGAGTTAAATAAAAGAGTTGTTGTTTGGAACCCAGTCTCATGCACTTCTTTCCAGATGGAACACTGGTGACGAGGATGGGATCGTCATAGAAGTAGAGACTGAAGCACATGGCGATCTGAACCGAGCGAGAAAGATGGCCAGTAACAACGCGCCGCCCGCACCCTTCAATCCTGAGGAGGAGGATTGGGAATCGTATATCGATCGCTTACTTATATTCTTCGAAAGCAACGAGATGGAAGAAATCTCAGACCAAAGGAAGAGGGCTGTCTTCCTTACACACTGTGGACTGGCCGTATTCAAAATGGCGAAGGCGCTGGTGAAACCCAGAGATATCAAGCAGATGACCTGGTCCGACCTGAACCGAATGCTCCGAGCACACTACGCACCGGTGGTCTCAAATTTAATCAAAAGGCACGAATTTTATAAAAGGGATCAGAAGGAGGATGAAACCATAGCAGATTTTGTGACAGCTTTGAGATACATCGGAGGAGCCTGTGAGTTACAAAACATGGATGAGGCAATGAGAGACTACGTAGTCCTCGGCCTGAAAGACTCTACCCTTCAGAGCAAACTACTGAATAGGCCGAACATAACTGTGGCCGAAGCCATTGCAGAGGCAACCACCACCGAAGCAGCAAAGAAGTCAGCAGCCACCATGCGACAAATGAACGCAGTTCCAGACCAGCCAACACAAACCAGGGAGACGAAGGCAGAGGGAGGAAAGAAACTGCCCACAGCGACAACCCACCATGAGGACATCAAAACCCAGAGTGACACCGAAGACGATGACAAAGATGTCCATAAACTCTATTCAGATAGAAAATGGCGTGAAAAGAGGAGGAATCGGCAGGAATTTCAATGTGCAGGCTGCGGAGGCAATCACCCACGGTCTGAATGCAGATTCCTCGATGCAATATGCAGGGCTTGTAATAAAAGGGGGCACATCGAAAGGGTCTGCCGCAACAAAAAGAGCTATAGTCCAAAAAGATGCGGCAGCACCCCCCCTAGACACGATGACAGACAAGCCGGCAACAAATGGAACCGCAATAAGAGAACCAGTGACAGGGAAGAAACGCATCAGACAGTCACCATCGGCAATGCCAGGGCAGAAGGCGGAAAGAAGGTGCGGATAGAGGTGAGCATTGAGGGGAGACCCTGAAAGATGGAAGTTGACTCAGGGTCATTCCTATCAATGGTATCCTGGAATACCATCCGGCGCCTAATTCTGAACATTAAACAGAACTACAGAAACAAAAACTAGTGTTAAAAGACTATCAAGGAAATCGAATTCCAGTAGTAGGCCTTGGACATTTTCTAGTTGAATTTAAACACCACGCCGAAGTCTTGCCTCTGACTATCATCGACCTCAACCGCCCTAGCCTGTTAAGGATCGAATGGTTTGCGCTTCTGGAATAGGGATGACTGGGATCAACCGCATCACTACAACCAACTGGGAGGAGAACCTACTCCAAGAATTCCAAGATGTATTTGACGGGACTCTAGGCAAGTACCGGGGACCCCAATTTCATTTAGCCTAGACCTGAAAATAGCCCCCATCCATTTAAAGGCCAGACACGTCCCATTCGCGCTAAAACCAAAAATTGACGAACAACTGAACAAGTTATTAGCTCAAGGGGTTTTAGAACCAATCGACCACACCAGGTGGGAAACCCCTATCATCACACCAGTGAAGCCAGATGGGTCAGTGAGCATCTGCGGGGACTATAAGGCAACCCTGAATCATGCGCTCCAACAAAGCACATATCCAGTGCCAGTAGTGCAACATTTACTGCATTCGCTGGGGGGAGGGAAAATATTCACAAAACTCAACCTAGCTCAGGCCTATCAACAGCTACCCGTTGATCCCATAACAGCAGAGGCACAGACTATAGTAATACATAAAGGGGCATTCAAATGTAACCACCTCCAATTCGGTGTTAGCGTTGCCCCAGGCATGTTCCAAAGCCTCATGGAATGCCTACTAAATGGAATCAAAGGTGTCGTCCCATACTTTGACGATGTACTGGTCTCAGCAAAAAATACCAACCAGCGAGAGACCAGGTTAAGAGAAGTCTTAACACGATTTAGGAAATCAGGCCTCAAAATAAAGAGGGAAAAATGTGAACTGGCCACTAACTGGGTTGAATTCTTGGGCTATTTAATCGATGAGCAAGGCATTCATCCCACCGAAAAAAAGTGAAGGCTATTAAAGATGCTCCCAGATCCCAAAACAAAACCGATCTCCAGGCGTTCCACATGACACTGGGACACTGCAAGTGACATAAATACAGTCCAGTTTTCATGGGTCTGAATTTTGATCATTTAATCATGGGGATGCTGCAATAATTGTAATTGTGAAAAACAGTCATAAGTTACTTTTTTCAGTGCTCTTGTTACTTTGAACAGACACTAAATGAATAGTTGTGAGTCAAGGACTACCTGTAGACCAGTTTTTAGAATGAATACAATTTACCGTATATACTCGCATATAAGCCGATCTCGCATATAAGCCGACCCTTAAAAAACTGCCCCAAAATGAGGAATTTTGCAAAAACTCACATATAAGCTGACCCCCAAATACCATGTTTTGTTGTTTGGGCTAATAACAAAAGAGTATTAATATGCAATGCACTGATGAAGGTTCATTATCAAAGCATTTGTGTAGGAAACAATATTAAGTTAATTACCCAGTATGTAAAGAATCTGATGTTATATAATGGTAATATATGTACTTCTCGTAGCAAAAGCTTGCAGAAGAGCATAAATGAAAATAAAAGCCATTACTGTTGTGTTTTACTTTTATTTATTTTCACAAATTAAACAGTGTCTTCTAATATTCTAATAATCTTCTAATAATCTTCTAATATTGCTCTCATCCACTCCAAAGGTTCTTGCTGCTTCAAGGTTACTTGTTTCCTCTGCAGCCTTCACTACTTTTAATTTAAAAGAAGCAGCATACAACATTCTTTTTCTTTTAACATCAGACATGGGTATATTTTAATGAATTTTACTACTACAAACGATCGCAAACACGAAAACGGTCACGTGAATAACTAACCAATCAGAGCGTGTTATGATCCGGTGGTAGAAAAAGCAAAATGGAGGCGCCCAGAGTAAAAAAAATGTGCTGTAGGTATGTATGACTGAATGGTAGTATCGATGATATTGCGTGATCTGAGAAGTGGTGTCATGTCATCATGTTGTTTGTGTGAGATCAGATTTATGCGCGTATAAGCCGACCCCCAAATTTGAAAATAAAAAAATTGCGTTTTAGAGTCAGCTTATATGCGAGTATATATGGTATATTTAAACAATGTACAGTACGTTGGAAATCTTTAAGAAATATTGTATACTTGTGATCTAGCTGACAAGTAGTGTACAATGCTTTTTATGATGGAATGTACAGTATTTTATGATGGAATGTATCACTTTAATATTTTCTGTGAGTAGGGTTGCTTCTTGTCTTTGAATGATGTATACTAGGGATCCCAGCCCCAGGCCATGACCCAATACTGGGCTGTGGCCTATTTGCAACCAGGCTACATGACGAGTGGGTTAGTGCAAACATTTGCATGCAACTGACTCCTATGAGCAGTGGGTTGGTGCTCATGCACATGTGTATGCAGTGCAACTCGTAGTTGAACTGTGTGTGCATACATGTGCACACCAGCCCTCTGTTCGTGCGAGTTGAGCTGTGTGTGTGCACTTATACATGTGCACCCCGACTGCCACTTGCATGGTCCAGTTCCCTTCTACTTCCCCCAGCCAGCCCGCCAAGCCACAAAGGGTGGGGGCCACTGATCTAATACTAAATTTAAAATAATTTAGTTTATACAAATTATCCCCTAACTCTTACTGAACCTGGTTAATCGATAATCCTAATGGCTAGAATGAGGAAATGACATCTTCAAATGTATATACGATTCCTTGTTATTTGTAGAGCAATGGTTTCATTCTATATTTGCTCCTATAAATACAGAATGAATTTACAAATTAAAACCGTTTATTTCAAGGATATCAAACTCATGTTGTCATGTGACGCATCAGAACTTTTCACCCTTTTGCTAAACTGGGTGTGGGTGTGACAAGCATGTGATGCATCTGGCCCATGAGCTGCAAATTTGACATGCAAGTGAAAAGTAAAAACATTAAAAGGCGTTGGTGACAATCCGTTTAACTAAGAGTCCAATTCCTGATAACATCCCCGTGTTTATAGGAAATCAGCAAGCATATCTTTCTTCTCAGCAGTGGCTATCCAGATACATGGGACTTCTAAATGTCAAATTTGTAATAATATAGTCAATGTAGCAAGGATTTCTTTTGTAAATTTGGTTAGGTTTTTAAAACATTTTTGAAATTTGTGGTCATTTATATAAGTCAGGCAGAGGTGATATTCAGCAGGTTCTGACCAGTTCTGGAGAACCGGGAACAGAAATTCTGAGTAGTTTGGAGAACTGATAAATACCACCTCTGGCTGGCCCCACCCCCATCTATTGTCTGCTTCCCGAGACCCAGCTGATTGGCTGGGTCTTCTTTTGTTTCCCTACACAGGAGAACAGAGCTGGAAAGCAGGTTAATGGGGTGGGGAGGGAATGGGATTTTGCAGTATCCTTCCTCTGGAGTGGGGTGGGAATGAAGATTTTGCAGTATTCTTCCCCTGCCACACCCACCAAGCCACACCCACAGAAATGGTAGTAATTCCATAGTTTATTGACATACCACACAAAGATGTTTTTTTTTCATGGGTTGTAATAATACTTATAACAAGAACAAGAGATATAAAAAAGAAGACCATCAAACATTCTGCTTTAAAACCACATGCTGTATGTTTTGTTCTTCAGGGGTTGCGCTGGGTATTGAGAAAGATCCTTGTTTTCATTGATTACCTGCCCACATAAGCTTATTTTTATTGTTCAAAATGAACCTACTCTGTTCTTTAGGAATCGCCCAGGCTAAGTGACATAGGGGCCCAATCGATTTTGGTTTTAGGTTACAATCTTTTATCCACTGATTAATCTTGCACAAAATTGTTCAAGTGAGTAGAGACCAGGCAGTGAAGTGACATAGAGGTGACATATTCATCTTTGCTGAGATGACAACTTTATCTGGCTTGGTGTAGATCAGATGCAGATGAATCTGTCATCTGCACCCCTATAACTGTCTGGTTTGGTTCTCCAATCCGACAGGACAGACACAGACTTCAGAGGATAATTAGGACTGCAGAAAAAACAATTACTCCCAACCTCCCTTCCATCGATGACCTGCATACTGCAAAAGTCAAAAAGAGGGCTGTGAAAATATTTACAGACCCCTCACATCCCGGATATAAACTGTTTCAACTCCTTCCCTCAAAATGATGCTATAGAGCACTGCACACCAGAACAACTAGACACAAGAACAGTTTTTTCCCAAATGCCACTCTGTTAAACAAACAATTTCCACAACACTGTTCAACTTTTTACAAACTCTGCACTACTATTATGATTAATCTTCTCATCACTCCTTATCACCCATCCCCTCCCACTTATGATTGTAACCTTGTTGCTAGTATCCTAACGATTTTCATTGACTGTTACCTAGTATGATTTGATTGCTTATTGTACCCTATGACTATCATTAAGTGTTGTACCTGATGATTCTTGACTCTTGATGAATGTATCTTTTCTTTTATGTACACTGAGAGCATTTGCACCAAGACAAATTACTTGTGTGTCCAATCACACTTGGCCAATAAAGTATTCTGTTCTATTCTTGGTGTGTCTTTCAGGTCATCTCAAAGGCTAGACTGACAGTTCTGGTGGATGAAATTCCAGGAGAAAGGCCAAAATGTTTGGAGTCAGGCACCACTGAAGTGGATTCAGCATAAACACAAACAAATCAAAGTGAAACAACATAGAGATTGTTTGAAACAGGAGTGTGGACATAATATTTAAAGGGGAAGTTTAAAAGTGTTGCCCCAATGAAGCCTGTTTAGAATGAAGTTCTACCAAGTAAACCCATCTAAGATGAAGGCTCCTGTTGTCTGAGAAAAAGAAAAGTGACAGCATTTGGGCAGGCAATTTTCTACTTTAGCCAGATCACTGATTTGTCTTTTAATCCCTTGCATCAAAGTTGAATCGGGGCAGTTGAATGGAGCTGAGAGTTTACTGGCTGGTTGCCCTTCCTGTTGCCAATGCAGAGTTCACATCTAACATTTACTGATGCTACTTAAAAGTGGCTTTGAGAACTGAATGATGGAGATCTAGATTCAAAAGTGCTATTAAATGATTTGTTGGGCATGATGTAACTGACACCAAAAGCGTTGAATATTGCAGAAGTGAATTCATTCAAAGCACTTTCAAGCCCCTTATATTTTACGGTGACATACATTAAAGTGTACAGAGGGCAAAGCAATCCTTGAATCCCTTGCTGGAAGCTAGCTGAAATGAGTGCAATTTATAGGTAGTCCTCAATTTATGCCCAATTGAGCCTGACATTTCTGTTGTTGAGTTTTTCCCCATTTGAGAACCTTTTCTTGCCACAGTTGTTAAATGAATCACTGCAGTTGATAAATTGGTAACCCAGTTGTAAATATGTCTTTCCCATTGACTTTGCTTGTCAGAAGATTACAAAAGGAGATCACATGACCCCTCGACATAGCAACCATCATAAATATGAACCAGTTGCCCAGCATCTGAATTTTGATCACTTGATCATGAGGATTCTACAAATCAGGGGTCTTAAACTGAAGGGACATGGGGCCAGCTTGGAAACAGCAAAAGATCGGCCCATGGTGCCTCTGCCAGAGAAAAAGGAGCTGGGAGGGCTGTGACAAGCTCCATTTTCCCAAGCTCCATTTTCACTGGCAGAGGGTTGCAGGAGGCTGTAACAGCTGAAAACAGAGCTCAGGAGCCCATTTTCGCTGCCCACCACTCTTCTATAGTCAAACACAACCCTGATGCAGCCCTCAATGAAATCAAGTTTGACATCCCTGCTACAAAGGTCATATTTGTGAAAAATGGTCACAAGTCACTTTTTTTAGTGCTGTTGTAACTTTGAATGGTCACGAAATGAATTGTTGTAAGTTGAGGACTATCTGCTTTTAATTTTTCAATTGATAGAGTCACCCGGTTGGCATGCATGGCATGAACAATTAAAAATAATAGCAACCAGATCATCAACATTGTCATCGGTAACATCTGTTAAGAATGCATGTTGTTGCTTGGATAATTCCTAGACACCTGGATGATATTTGAATTCCAAAGAACATAACTAAAATATAATGTGATTCTCTTTACTGTATTTTGTATTTCTTGATGAATGCAAAGACAATAATTAAAAAATATTGTGCCAAAGGCAGTTCAAACATATCCTAGGAGTCACAAAACTCTGGATCCTGTCACTGGAATAATTAGTCAAGTCTTCAGAGCCTTTCGGAAAGAAGCCATAATCAGGCCCAGCTACATCTTAAGCAACATGCCTGCTGCTTAATTCTCATATAGCTTTTACAAAATTGTGTTGTTCACCAGTTGGAATCTCTTGAACTTAGAAATGTTACACAATGGAGAGGATCTCTGTAGGTATCACAATTAAGTCTCTCCGAGATTGGTGGATTTAGCTGTGGAATTACAACTTGGAACATGCCTTTTGATTTTGCTTTCTATCACAGAAATAAATTAACTGTATTGCATGAAGCTTCTGGCTTCATTAACAGAAAATAGAGTGTCCACCTTTGAAGGCTCATAAAAATAATTTCTGAGATGTTATTTATCGGCAGGGCTGCCCAGGGCTTGCCAGTTATCCTTGTCCCAGTCATATCCTCCGATTTGATTTTTGTGAAAATTAATCAGATGCCACAGAGAGATATTATAAGGGAGACATAAGATTATTGGAACATATCATATATGATATGATAAATACTGTAGTACTGGTATGTATTTACAAGTTTTCTAGCAGTGTTTTGTTCCTGTTTTCTGTTTGCAGTTTCCACATAAATTAGGTTTACAGAAGGAGTTTTTTATGGTTATTGCTGCATGAAATACTGAAATCAATGAGCCATGAAGCTTAATCCTCTGCAGGTTTCACTTGCAAGTAAGCCCCACTGAGTAAATTACACTAAGTAAAATAAACTTTCAATTCACTTTCAATTTCACAGAGTTGCTACCTAATCTTGGAAGACTATAAATTACAGCACTGTTTTAGATTAATACGCATGTTAAATTCAGGACCTTTGAATACTGTCAGCATTTTCAGAGTTCACATAATTAAATATCCAAATTTATTTATTTATTTAATTTGTACAGCTGCTCACCTTACAATAATGATTCTGGATAGTGTGGATAATTAGAACAGCACATAATCTTCTAAACCATAATAGCCAAAGTCAAAGCAATAAATTAAACTTTCTAAAACAGTTTTTCTAACAGAATTCACCCAATGCCCTGGTCAGATGACTGGGGGAACAACCAGGGCGTCAGTATATTAGAAAGGCTAACAAGGTAAGGGCTATAATGAGTCCTGGAGGGATGCTGTCCAAAAGACAGGTGAGGCAATAGATCAGGTATGCTTTTGAGTCCATCAAGATGACATTGGAAGGTACCAGAAAAGTTCCCTTCCTGGAAGATTGCACTTCAAGATTGCATCTCAAAGTGCACCCAGCAATCTATTGGGAACCTGAGCAGCTCATGAACCAGTGGTGTCACATGTGCATAATGGGAAATGTAAAAACAAACCAGCAAATGAACAAAACAACCAGGTAGGATCAAAGATGGTTTGGGAAGATAATATCCATATGGTTCAGTTTCAAGCTGGGAGAAAGATACTGGAAACATGGAGGCTGATTGGAAAGAAGGTTTAATGATGAACAGAACTACCAAGGACATGGTTCCTGTGTGGCTGCCAAAATGGAGTTGAGAGTGAGAGGTCTATATATCTTCTTTGGGCTTTGCACTTGAGCTTCCTGTTCCTGTGCAAGAACATGTATTCTATTGGCTGTTGTCAAGATTCCTATGGGGTCATGTAAGGATTATGTAGAGGTCATAGCTGGCTCTATAGACAAAAGAGGAAATACAAATCCTAGGTGTTTGTCTGAGCTATGTTTGGTTGAAGTTTGGACTGCTCTGAAGATGATATAATAATTCCTATTGTGGCCTAATGGCTTTGTCCTATGTTGGATCTTGAATAATGGCTACTTCTCATCCTACCATTCTGCCTTTGTTTCAAAATATCCTATCTTAAATGGATTACCAAATCTGCATTTCTAAAAGCTGGGGCTATTAAAGAAAGTGGGGGTTGCTTTCTGCCTCTAAAAACATGTTCCCCAATTTCTCCCTTTGGGAAATATAATAATCTGCCCTTTTAAAATATTCCTCAAAATATTGCATTCTTCTAGGAGGGTGAGTACTGACTTTCTGCAATGGAAAATTTGAAAGTCAGGAAGGTAAAGTCAAGGACCTTTTAATATGCAGATTATGTTGTGGTGCAATTTCTGTGCAAAAGCTGCCACCTTGATGTGCTTGGCTTAAATTAGATCAGTGTTTACCTGCATTGAATGAAATTCAGTGAATTTCAAATGTGGTTAGGAGGACCTTTGTACACCTTAGGGTTGTGTGTATCAGTTGTGCCTGTTCCTGAATCAGGAGGCTTTGTTCACAGTGACTCATGCCTTCATGGCTTGTTGCCTAGATTACTACAACATGCCCTTCACAAGGCTGCCCCCGAAAAGTACTTGGAAGCTTCAACTAATGAAGAATGGAGCTGCACAAAGAGTAAAGCATGCCAGATCTTTGACACATATAACACCACTGCTTGTGAGCTGCATTGGTTGTCAATGTGCTTCTGGATGCAATTCAAGGTTCTGGTTATCACCTCGAAAGCCCTAAATGGCTCAAGGCCAAAGGTATCTGAGTGACTGTCTTCTCCCAGTTTGTACCCTTGGTCTACCAGATTGGACATGTTATGGGTCACATCAGTCAAGGAATATTAATGCCTTCTCTGCCCCTGTTCTCTGGAACAGTTCTCTGGAACAGATTAGGATGACCTGATCTGTTGGCCTTTTGTAAGACTTGGTTGTGTGCCCAGATCTGAGGTTTTGAATGTGTTAACTTAGTAACATTCATGGCAATAGTTCTACTAAGTGATAATGTATATTATTCATTGTTTCTGTTTTTTATATTTTATGTCACCTATTGAGATGGGCACCTGTAGAAATCAAATATAAGTAAATACTAAATTTTTCCTTGCAAGCATTCACCTTCATGTGCAACAATGACTAATCCTCATCTTGAACACAAAGATGTGCATACTTTTTCTTTTTCTCTCTTTAATAACAAAGTACATCTAGTGGTCTGGCACATCAGTGAAATCTCTCCCTTCCTCTCAGCAAAAATCACTAGATCAACATCAATTTCCATTTCAATACCTTTACTTCATTGAACAATAATATTTAATACTATTAAAACACAGAAAGGGAGTTAAAAAGTGTCAGCCACTGTTTCAAATAAAGCAAAATATAAACTTCAATGCCTACCATTTAATCATCTACAGGTATCAAGAACCTGACAATTGAAGATATTTCCCCTGGGTAATTCCCTGAGGTTCCACAGCTCACCAACCTCCAAATTTCGTACTGTCTGCAGGTTGTGGGGATTGAATGGGGAAGATTGGATTTTATCAAGAATGAGTGGTTGTAGGCTTTAAAGCCCCCCCCCCAAAGTTTTTACTCTCTTTCTCTCTCTGTCTTTTGAGCAAAACATGCCCTACAAAACTTGAATTTGAAGGGACTTTGCTTGCTGTACCAGCAGGTGTCAACCTTTACCTTGGCACTGGGGAATAGCACATCTTAACATGAAAGAGTTTTGCTCAGCTCAATCTCTATCTTAAAAAGAAGACAGGCAAACATTATTTTCTGTTATCCCTCTTAAATCCAGCCTCCAAGATTCTGAACAATGATTTATATCGGCTTAGAAAAGGGACAAGAATATTTATTTAACACAGCATATCTTTCAGTTAAATTAATGCAGTACTTGCTGGACTAAGAATTGCCATCTTATGGAATCAAGGTGTGACAGTCCCTGCCTATGAAACACCTTTGTCCCTTAAGTTCAGCAAGTGTCCTCTCTCTTCACTTCTGAAAAAGCACTTCAGACTTAGGTAAAGATAAAGATAAAGTTTTCCCAGTTGTTTCTGACTATAGGGGCCAGTGCTTATCTCTGTTTTCAAGCTGAGAGAACCAGCGTTGTCTGAAGACACTTCTGTGGTCATGTGGCCAGCATGATTATAAGCTGAGATGCATGGAATGCTGTAACCCTCCCGCCAAAGTGGTACCTATTTATCTACTTGCATTTGCCTGCTTTCAAATGGCTAGGTAGAAGCTGGGGCAAGTAAGGAGAGCTCACCCTGTTGCCTATGCTGAGATCTTAAATTCTGGTTGTCAGCTTTCCAACTGACAAGTTCAGCATCTTTAAACTCTGAGCTACTGTGACTCCTACTTAAGCTTTCACATCACAAGTCCATCACTAAATCCTCCCATCCATCTCACCTTATCCCAGAAGTTTGGGGAAAGATTAACTTTGGTGCCAGGTTTTAATGCTCATGCTTTTAATAGATATATGTAAAATACATAGCAATAGCAATAACATTTACTTATTTATTTTATTATTTATTTTATTTATTTATTTTTGTCAATTCCTTACAATATAATAGATATAAGTAAAAATACTTATGAATACATGCATACATATAAGAAAAATAAAAAAAATAAAAGAAACAATAGGACAGGGACGGTAGGCACATTGGTGCACTTATGCATGCCCCCTACAGATCTCTTAGGAAAGGGGTGATGTCAATAGTAGACAGTATAAGGTTAAAGTTTTTTGGGGTTTGGGGAAGAAACCACAGAGTCAGGTAGAATATTCCAGACATTGACCACTCTGTTGCTGAAGTCGTATTTCCTGAAATCAAGTTTGGTGTGATTAACCTTGAGTTTATATCTATTGTTTGCTCTTGTGTTGTTATGATTGAAGCTCATTGACAGGTAGGACATTGTAATGTATGATTTTATATACTATACTTAGATCGAACCGAAGGTGGCATAGTTCTAGGTTTTCTAGGTCTAGAATTTCGAGTCTGGTGGCATAAGGTATTCTGCAACGAGTAGAAGAGTGGAGAACTCTTCTTGTGAAATATTTCTGGACTTTCTCAACTGTGTTAATATCAGATACGTAATGTGGGTTCCAGACTGATGAGCTGTATTTGAGTACTGGTCTAGCAAATGTTTTGTATGCTCTAGTTAGTAGTGTAATATTACCAGAAAAAAAGCTCCGTAATATTAGGTTAACAATTTTTAATGCCTTTTTGTTGATGTAGTTACAGTGGGCTCTAGTACTCATCATTCGAGATGAGTATTCCAAGGTTCTTTACAGAGATTGGATCATCAACAAGGTCTTGACTATTCAGCCTGTATTTTATTTTCTGATTTTGGATCATCAACAAGGTCTTGACTATTCAGCCTGTATTTTATTTTCTGATTTTTTTCTGCCAATATGCAAGACAGAGCATTTATTTGTTGAGATTTGAAGTTGCCATTTGTTTGACCATTCTGATACATAGTCAAGGTCTTTTTGAAGGGTAGCAATATTGTCTGTGGTGTTAAATAGCTTTATATCATCAGCAAAGAGAACACAGTTGCTCTTGATATTATCACAAAGGTCATTTATGTAGAGTATGAAAAGAGTTGGTCCTAGAACACTGCCTTGGGGGACACCACTGTTGACAAGTACAGAATTTGATAGGACGTTCCCAATTTTGACTCTTTGTTGTCTGTTTGACAGGAATGCTTCTATCCAGTTATGCAGTTGTCCAGAGATACCATAAGATTAGTTTTAGGAGTAGTTTGTCGTGTTCCACTGAATCAAAGGCTTTACAGAAGTCTATGTAGATTGCGTCTATTGCTTTGCCCTGATAGAGTTGTGTAGTCCATATGTTTTTGCGGTGTAAGGGTTGCAGATTACATGATAATTTTTTTCCTGAAACCAAATTGTTTATTAGAGAGTAGGTTGTTTGTTTCTAAGTGGAGGATAATGGATTGGTTAATAATTGATTCCATGACTTTACAGATGACGCAGCATAAAGGTCATCCCTTTTTGAAGATGGGATGACCGTGGCTTGTGACCATAGCTTTGGCAAGGAGCTGGTCCTGAAAGATTTTTCAAAGATTATGCTTAGAGGTTCAGCTATGGCAGCGGATAGGTTTTTTAAGAAGTAGGCACATGTTCCATCCGGTCCAATAGACAGAGTTAGTTTTAGATTGCACAGTGCTTTTTCAACTGTAAAATCAATATGGATTAGATCATTGTAGTTGTCTGTGGTTCGACTAGGAAATACTGGGCATGATGCATAGCTGTTTACAAATACTGAGCCAAAGAGGTGTTAAAGAGGTTGGCTTTAATAGTGTCATCATTGCAGTCTTTACCATTAGGTCTTTTCAGGGGTGGGATGGATCTTGAGTCTTTTAGTTTGTTGTTCACAAAATTGTAGAAAGCACGTGGAATTGGTGCGTGGAAGGTTTCTTTTTGTTTAATGTGATAATTGGTGCATTCAGTTTTTATCTGGTGGCATAAATTTTTGTATTGGCTTTTGAAGTTGGCAACGTGACCAGATTTTTTGTGATTTCTTTTTTGGATTGAAGCTTCTATTGTTATGGGTAATTTATTTTTTCTGGTTTTGGGAGTTGTTAATGGTACATATAGTTTGATGACTCTTTTGACTTCAAGTAAAAATATGTTGTCATCGTCTTCAACAGTATTGTATCCAGAGAATCGAAATTGCCAATCAAGGGATGAGAGATCGTAGTTCATAAGATCATAGTTGCCTTTTTTGAAGTTATAATTGGGGATTATGTCATTGTGATGATTTTTGTGTGGACGTATGTTGAGACAAAAGTCAGTCATGTTGTGGTCACTGTTGGAAAAGGGTTCTTTCATTTGTATTCCATAAATTGAATTCAAACTATTGCAGAAGATGAGATTGAGGCTGTTGTTAAGTCTAGTGTTGTTGGTTACTAGCTGCTCTAGTCCCAGATTTGTTACTGCATTGTAGGAGATTGCATGTGTGGGTTCAGTTGCACATTAGTTAAGGGTCCAGTTAATATGAGGTAGATTGAAGTCACCAAGAAAGATAAAAGACTTATATACTGTTTCATAGCACTTTACAACACTTTCTAGGCAGTTTACAATGTAGAAGAATTTTTTGCATATTGCCATCAGCAATCTGGGTCCTCATTTTACCGACCTCCGAAGGATGGCAGATTGAGCCAACCTGATGATCCATCAATATCAAATTCCAGACTGTGGGCAGAGTTTGCTGGAATACTGCATTTTAACCATGGTAGCAATAAGGCTCAAATACATTTATGCTTGTATTATGTTGTTTTGTTTTTGATATGGTACTAACTACTGGTTGGGAGATGTCTAGAGTTTGCTATAATATGGACAGCTAAATAAATGTCTTAAATAAATAAATAAAATAAATAAACTGTTTCAGAGAACCAATAACTGTTGTCAACAATTTATCACTAGTTTTTCAATGAGAAGATTTCAAAATGATAGCATTTTGTTATTTCAGGTATTCTGGGACATATTGGGAAGAAAACAAAGTGCATAGTATTTCAAACCCTGGAGATCGTTTAGCCTAGTCTTAAACTCAGGAAATAATTAGAGGAATTCATAGGTTCTAGAAGCAATTGAATGAATAATTGGACAATTTCTCCTGGATTGCTAAGGTTCTATAGTTAATAAGGTTTGTAAAGATGATTTAGGTACCACTTTTTAGTATACTGCCACTAAGTATTCTATTTGACATGAGCTTAATCTTCATGTAATATTTGACATCAATTGAGTTTTTTCTTTTCTATTTTCTGTGAAGTCTTCTAAGATTTTCGCTTTCAGATAATCAAGTGCAGTCATTTATATATTTTCTTGCATCTCCCTTTTTTTAGTGAGTCTGCGATTTCTGGGCATGTGTTTAGAGAACACACATTGATCATTTTTCTATCTGTTTGCCTGTCAGACTATCCATCTTTCCTTAAACCAGATGGCTCAGTCCAAACATGTTGAAATTGAATATTAACTGCTTTTTTTCCAATCAGTATTTTATCTATATCGGGTCTATTTCTATTTGAGAACTTGATTGCTATCTGTCTTACCTCTCACTTTCTAATGAAGTGAGTTCCTGAATATATTCATTACAAATGTTGTTGTCATTCTATGTTCCGATTTACTGAAATGGTTTGGTATCGCCTTTTAAAAGTCTTTTAATCTCACTGGCTTTCATATGTTCCATAATTATTCTTGAACAATTCCACCATAGCTGCATTTTCCTTGGAATTTTTCAGATCTTCTTGCCAATCTCCTACATTGTCACATTTATTCATGAACAAAGGTAAATATATGTGTCCCAGGATAATATTGCAGGATCCAAACTGGGTTGGTCACGAGGACCAGAGATTTAGTCTTCAGAGTTTTTGGATCCATGCTGCAGCAGTCCCTTAGAGAGAAAGTCTGTCGAGATTCTCAGTCATCCAGGTCATGGTTGTCCCAAAGGTGCTTTTTCAGGAGGCAACTGGACTTTCTTCTTTTTTCTTTTGAAGACATTTCACTTCTCATCCAAGAAGCTTCTTCCGCTCTGACAGGATAGTGGAGAATGGAAGGATTCAGAGGTGGTATTCAGTAGGTTCTGACCAGTTCTGGAGAAATGGTAGTGGAAATTTTGAGTAGTTTGGAGAACTGACAAATACCATCTCTGACTGGAGATTTTACAGCATCCTTCCCCTGCCACACCCACCAAGCCACACCCACAGAACCAGTAGTAAAAAAAAAACTGAATTCCACCACTGGAAGGATTTATATTCCTTGCAGACAGCTGGTCATTTGCATCCTTTTAGAAGGTTGTTGAAGCACTTGGAGATTTATCTGTGTTCTCAGGGTCAACTGAGTAGGAAGGTATAGGAACCAGGAACCAGGAGCACTACCCAGGTGACCCTGAAGAAATGAATAAACTTCCAAGTGCTTCAACAACCATCTAAAAAGATGCAAATGACCAGCTGTCTGCAAGGAATATAAATCCTTCCATTCCCCACTATCCTTTCAGAACTGAAGAAGCTTCTTGGATGAGAAGTGAAACATCTTAAAAAAGTCTAGTTGCCTCCTAAAAAAGCACCTTTGGGACTGCTAGAGAGAAGTTCCTTTTTTTAAAAAAAAATATTGAACAAAAAAAGAAACATTTAAAAACAGTGAACATAGTGGCTCACCTGTCTTACATAGCTATTTTGTATGATAAATGATGCATATTTACATAGCATATGCATAATACATAATATATACATCATTATCAACAATTTTAATTAATCCTAATCTATCATTTTAACATCCTTATCTTAGTTTAATTTTCATTTTGAGGCCTTCCTTTTTCCCAACCAAGGGTAAAATTTTCCCGATACTTTTTAGTGTTCAGATTCATCTTTGTCTTTTAATTCCTGTGTTAATTTATCCATTTCTGCGCATGTTTATATCTTCTTAATTATCTCTATTTCATCTGGAAGTTAAGTTTCCATTTTTGAGTATATACTAGTCTTGCAGCCATAATCACATGTATTATTAGGTACATCATATATTTATTATATCTCTCAATATTAATTCCCAGTAAGAAGATTTCCAGTTTATATTCAATTTTAATTTCACATATTTCTTCTAACCAGCTCTGGATTTTATGTCAAAATTTTTGGGCTTTCCTACAAATCCGCCATACATGATAGTAATATCCATTTGTGTAATTCCCGATACTTCATTTTTCCAATCTCTGCACTGAAATATCTCTTTACATATGTTCTTGATATTACATTGAAAGTCTCTTGAAGTTTGTCATCAAAGCCCTCAGTGTCAGGTGTGGGATTCAAATTTTTTAACAACCAGTTCTGTGGGTGTGGCTTATTGGTGGATGTGGCTTGGTGGTCATGTGACTGGCTGGGCATGGCCAACTCAACATCACTCACATTGAGGCATGCATCTCCTCGCCTGGCCTCTTGTGACTGTGGGGATGCTGCAACAGTCATAATGGTCAAAAATCACTTTTTTCAGTGCCATTGTAACTTTGAATGGTCACTCCACACAAGCAAAGTACCAGCAAAGGAGGGGAAATAAAACTCCAGAGAAGTTCCTGAAACAGGAAGTCTAGTCCTGCCAAGAATGTAATAAGGGTTAATGGAGAGGCAGTTTCTATAAGCAACACCAGAATGTTTCCTTCCCGTTTCCTTTTAGTATTAGGCCAATAATTTCTTCTAACAATCGGTTCTCCGAACTGTTTAGAATGTTAACAACCGGTTCTTGTGAATAGGTGCAAACTGGTAGAATCCTACCCCTGCTAAATGCCCTTTATCACTGTATGCGTAGTAGGTGCATACACATGAAGAACAATTATTTTAGGGGTATTCATATTAGCCACAATAATATATTTTATATATAGAATCTCATCTGCCATCATCAGGCTTCTGTATTGAGTTTGTATGTGGGTCAGGGTCTCACAGCCGTTGGTTTTAAATTTGAGGCTAGCCTATTATTGTGGCAGGATGTTTTTTTTGTACATCCTGATTGGTTGGGAGTCTTGGTCTGTGTTTATTGGACTTGGAGTTTCTTTGATTGGTGTTTCTGGTTTCTTCTGTCTGTTTTGTGGCTTTGATTGACTGGCAACACTGTGTTCTTGTATTGGAGGCTTTCAGTGCAGCTTGGCTTCACGTGAAAGGACGGCTGTTATCTATTAGGAAGCTAGGTTTCATCTGGGTGCCTGGTGGGGGGGTGTTTGAGCTGGAGGTATCAAAGGGAGTCTGTTTGTGCCCAGATGTTTGCCTGGCTTGTGGTGTGAAGATCTTTCTATTTGAGAGTGCAGGCTTCCAAATGATTGACAGTCTGCTGGAATCATCTCTTCTATTCATGCTTTCAGGTCTTTTTTCAATCTCTATGGCTTCTCTGATGATTATGTGGCTGGGGTTTTCTATAGTGGCCAGGGTTTTAGTGCCATTGAAGTTGATGTTGTGACCTGTGGTTTTCATGTGTTGGACTAGTGAGGAGGTGTGTTCCAGCTTTTTTACTGCATTTTTGTGTTCATCCAGGCGGGTACTTATTCTTCTATTGGTCTGTCCAATGTATGTGGCCGGACATGATGTACAGGGAACTTCGTATATGCCTTGGTTTTCCAGGTCAATTTTGTCTTTGGGGTTTCTAAGGATGGCTGTTATTTTTTTTGACTGTTTTGAAGGCAGTCTTGATGTGATGCCTGTGTAGTATCTTACTGATTTTATGTGTAGTACCTCTTATGTATGGCAAGACAGCTGTTCCATAGGTCTGTTGATCTTCTAGGTCTCTGTTATGTCTTGATGTGTTTTTGTGGATCAAGCTGGTGATTTTGTTTTTCTGGAAGCCATTGGCTGTCAATACTTTAGTCAGGGTGCATAGTTCAGTCTTTATATGTGTCTTGTCTGCCAGGCGTTTGGTTCTGGTAATTAGTGTTTTAGCCATGGAATTTATCTGTGCTGGGTGGTGGTGGGATTGGGCGTTGAGGTAGCGGTTGGTGTATGTTTTCTTCTGGTATATGGTGTGTCCCAGTGTGCCATCTGTTCTTTTGTAGATTAGTACATCTAGGAATGGTAGTTGTTTGTTTATTTCCGTTTCCATGGTGAACTTGATTTTGGGTTGTGTGTTTTAGGTGTGTTAGGAAATTGTTTAGGTTTTCTTTTCCATGGGGCCAAATCACAAATGTGTCATCGATGTATCTTAGCCATAGTTTGGGTTTGTGGGTGGCATTAGCTAGGGCTCTGGATTCAAATTCTTCCATGAACAGGTTTGCAATGACGGGTGACAGTGGTGATCCCATAGGGGCTCCTTCAATTTGCTTGTATCTTTGTCCTTTTTATGTGAAATATGTGTTGGTTAGGCAGTGTTCTGTTTGTTCCATGAGGTGTTTAGCTGGTTGATATTTATTTTTGATGATTTCAAGAGTTTCTTTTATCGGGACTTGAGTGAATAGTGAAACCACGTCGAAACCTATAAGCAGATCTTCTTGTTCTACGTGTAGATCTTTGGTCATTTTGAAGAAGTGGTATGAGTTTTGTACATATGAAGCTGCGGTTTCAGCATGGGGCTGTAGTTGTTTTGCTAAGTGTTTAGCTAGGTTTTGTAATGGTGCTCCTTTGGAGCTGATTATGGATCTGAGAAGTATGCCTTCTTTGTGTATTTTTGGGAGGCCGTATAATTTGGGGCATCTAGAAGATTTTTCTCTTGGGATGATCGTCTGTTGGATTTCTTTGCTTATGTGGCTGGTTATAATTTTCTTCTTGGTTAATTTTTCCAGATATGTGGTTGGGTCTGTGTTTATAGGTTTGTATGTGGAGTCTTGGAGTAGGTCTGTCAATTTTGTTTCATAGTCTTTTCTGTCCATTACTACTGTGGTATTCTCTTTGTCTGCTGAGAGTATTATTATGCTGTTATCATTTTTCAGGGTTTGTAGTGCTCTGAATTCATCTTTTTGAAAATTACTTTTGGGTGGTTTCGTTGTGCATAAGATGTGAGTAACCTGGTGTCTTATTCTGTCAGCTTCATCTGTATTTAATTTGGTTAGGCTGGGTTCTACTGCACATATGATGGATTCTGTTGGGATTTTTTGGGTGCTATGGCATACTTGAATCCTTTGGTTAGGACATCTGTTTCTGTTTTGTTGAGTTCTCTGTTGGAAACGTTATGTACTAATTGTTTCAGGTGTTGTTGTGAGTTGTTGGGGGTTTTCTTATCATGTTCTAATTTCTTTAGTTTCTTTAAGAGTTTTTCATTTTTGTAAGTGGTTTCAGTTTCAGCTCTCCAAATTGTAAGTTGTTTTATCTTATCCCAAAGTAGAGGGTGGATTTTGCATCCACAGGCATCACATCAAGACTGCCTTCAAAACAGACAAAAAAATAGCAGCCATCCTTAGAAACCCCAAAGACAAAATTGACCTGGAAAACCAAGGCATATACAAAGTTCCCTGTGCATCATGCCCGGCCACATACATTGGAGAGACCAATAGAAGAATAAGTACCCACCTGGATGAACACAAAAATGCAGTAAAAAAGCTGGAACACACCTTCTCACTAGTCCAACACATGAAAACCACAGGTCAAAACATCAGCTTCAATGGCACTAAAACCCTAGCCACTATAGAAAACCCCAACCACAGAATCATCAGAGAAGCCATAGAGATTGAAAAAAGACCTGAAAGCATGAATAAAAGAGATGATTCCAGCAGACAGTCAATCATTTGGAAGCCTGCACTCTCAAATAGAAAGATCTCCACACCACAAGCCAGGCAAACACCTGAGCACAAACTGACTCCCTCTGATGCCTCCAGCTCAAACACTCCCCCCACCAGGCACCCAGATGAAACCTAGCTTCCTAATAGATAACAGCCGTCCTTTCACACGAAGCCAAGCTGCACTGAAAGCCTCCAGTGCAGGAGCAGAGTGTTGCCAGCCAATCAAAGCCACAAAACAGACAGAAGAAACCAGAAACACCAATCAAACAAACTCCAAGTCCAATAAACACAGACCAAGACTCCCAACCAATCAGGATAGGCTAGCCTCAAATTTAAAACCAACGGCTGTGAGATCCGGACCCACATCCATACAGAAGCCTGATGATGGCAGATGAGATTCTGCTGAAACGTTGCTACAACTTTAAAAGCACTACAATGACGTGGGATAATACCCGAAGGAAGCTGAACAGCACACATGTAAGTACCCGCGAAAGCTTAAAAATAAAAAAATAAAAAAACAACAACAAAAAATGATGTGTATATATATATATATACACATCATTGCACAAATGACAAGAAGTGTGTAATTTCTGTGTTGACATAACATTCATTATGTTATTATCTTCTACTCTCCTGAGAATACCCATGATGATAAGCCCTGGATATCTCCTAATTCTGATGGATATGAACATGGATTATGGATGAATACATATTTATAGTCATGTCCTAAAGGTGCATCTATGTCAAAATTGAACAGCTCTCTTTCAACAGAGGGAGATGGATACAACATCATCTTACTCCAATCTACAAAACAGTCCTTTCAACAGTTCCAAGAAGACTCCATACTCATTTGCCACCACTCAGATGACCCTGATGACACAGATAAACCTCCAGGTGATCTTAATGACAATCTAAAAGAAGGCAAATGTCCAACTGTCTGCAAGGAGTATAAATATTTCCTTTTTCCACCATCCAGTCAGAGCTGAAGAAGCCTCTTGGATGAGAAGTGAAAAGTCTTCTAAGAAAAACCAGAAAGTCCAGTTGCCTTTTGAAAAATCACCTTTGGGACAACCATGACCTGGATGACTGAAAATTTCCATACACATATTTAGTAATGACAATTTGAAGTATATTTGTAACTTCGGTATTTTATATGCCCTCAACAGTACATTATATACCAGGAGTGTCAAACTTGCAGGTTGCCGGCCAGATGTGTCACACATAGGCCATGCCCACTCCAGCTCCATGAAGGAAAAACATCATAAAAGTCACATGACACCGCGAGTTTGACATCCATGGTATATATTATGTAATTATCTCATGTTAAAGTAACTTTTTTTTATCAACCTTAATTCACTAATCCTAAAACACTCAATACAGTATGTTTCATTTCATTTTGACCATTTCCAGTTTTCATTCAGTAATTCTCTGCACGTTCATAATCTAATGGCATTTGTTTTTGTAAAAAAAAAAAAAAAGGAGTTCCTTTTTTAATATTGACTCTATCAATCACAAGACTTCTTTGCAAGTCTATCATTACTTTCAAATCCACTTACGGAAACTCATTTTTTTTTCCTATAGATCAATAGCCATCTGGCATCCACACTTGTTCCAATGCTTCAATCATGTCCATTCATTTTTTTTGGCAACTGTACAGATGTAGTTTGTCTTGACTTTTAGTTTTTGATTCCACTTCCAAGCTGACTTGGCTTCCATTGTGCCTGCAGATTCCCCACTGTTCTTATATTGTAGCTTGGCCTTCTCATTTTGATTTTACTGGCAAGAGTGACTTTTCAAAGAGTTACGATTTCTTCTTGCTTTGTTCACAGAGCCAGGGAAGCTACAAAGTCTTCACACCATATAAAGACATAATTATTCAATTTTTTCAAAAAGATAAGCTTTTTTTTTTTTAAAGCATAATTTAATTCCAATTTAAATTGATGAAAAGCATGTTTTTGATATTTGCATGATTCTATTTTACAAGTACTATCCATTATGTAGTGCAGGCCTCTTCCTTTTAAAATACTCAATTTTTATCTTGTTTGTTGTACCCAAGAAATACCTGTTTATTAAAACATGCTATGTAGACATGTAATTGAATCCTTAGTGATGCATGCATTAAAAGTTAATCATATTGCTCAATTTTCCAAACATATTAATCTACACTTTTAGAACTTTCTCTGGAGACTGCATCCATTGAAAAAAGCTTCAAATATTCAGTAACTTGTTAGTTAAGAGATTTTATGAGTGCCAACTCACCTGGCTTTACAATGAATTAATTTCCAATACAACGCACATAATTTCTTTCCTTTCTTTCCTTTTAATTATGCTTTGAAATAAGTTTCACAAACTCTATGCTGGCTTTCTTATTGTAACACATCTCCCTCCATCTAACTGAATATCAATTAATTGAGCTTTTATATTGCTCGATATGTTGTTTTATCACGTTATTTCAAAATTCTTGGCTTACCAGAAATCTTTTCCCCTTACTCAGGAACTGGCAATGATAATAATAACAATCAAGGCAGTTCATTCTGACAAATGTGAGTCAGAAGAATGACTTCTATGGCTTAAAAATATTGAAAGTGACTGATAACATAATGTGAAAAGCAGAATAAATGCATACAAATGAAAGTTTTAGCTGTGCTGTCAAAGTGTGAACTAAATACAGTGTTAGAGGCCTGCATTGAAAGAAGTGTGTACGTATGCTTATAGTGGTAAATTACTAAATGCACCCCACTAAACTGTTTTTATGAATAAAGTGATATGCACTGATTCTTTTTTCTTGGTACCTAATATTGTCCTCCCTCCCTTCTTTTTTCCAAATTAACTGTAATTCAAAATGCCAAATGAAGTTATCTTGAAGCAAAAAAAGAGAGGAAGAGTTGAGAAGTGCTCTCTTTTTAATAAAACACAACAAATCAACAAATCTAAGGCCAAGACATCAATTTCCACTGGGTATAAAATTGTATTAGTAAAACTAGGTTTAAGTCAGAGCTAAAACAAAATCTGGTTCCAATCTGAAAGTTGAAATTTGAGTCTGGAAATATAGATTTCTATATCAAAATCTTTCAACTAAAATTCACTAAAGCTGAGCAGCAATTACTTGAGGGACTGTTCAGAAACCATGCCATCTTTCATAACACAAATGCTGATCATTCCCCCCCATCCCCCTTTAGATTTATTTTTATCCCAAAGGCTGTGTCTTTTGTTAAAAACTAGTTATAATTCATTTAAATTGGTTTGGTTGTCAAATGTAGTTAAAAATTTCAATCATTTCCCTCAAGGTAAACATCCATATCAGAGGAACATTACAAAGGAATATGTTGAAAATTTGTTAATAGATCACAACAGCCTTTTACTCCTAGATATACATTTAGCATCAGTTATCTCTATCAACCCACATTAAGCAGCAGAAAGGTTGCATATTAGCACCCGTAGTTTCGTGCATAGCTAATTGGAGGTGTGACAGTCTCTCCGATGTCAAAATACAGATTGATGACTTTGGAACATTTTGCTTACTTATCTAACATTAGCTGTTTATTGTGCAGTTATAATTGCCACCGCTGCACTGTACCACTAGTTGTGGAGTAGCTAATTACCATAGGATGCATAGGGCTATGTTTTACCCTGTTGCACTGTATAGTACTGAATGTTTGGCTGCAACAACAGGACCGAAAGTTCTCTCCATGCCATGGAAATGTGAATGCTCCATTGGATATCGGGCATTCCCTTCTTGACCACATCACAAATGACACCATTCAACAGGATTTTGATGTGGTACCAATTACAGAGAAGATAAGAGAAGGTCGGCTCTGCTAGTATGTCCAGAGAGCAGCACCTTCTACTGTAGCCAAGACAGCTTACCAACTAGAAGTCAACGGCTAACAACCTTGCGAATGTCCAAAACAGAGATGGCAAGATATCATCCACAAAGACATGGAGATGCAGCTGACTGTGCAAAGTGGTGTTCAATGATCCAAAAAACAGACTCTGCAACTATGGGATTATGCTACAAAGGAGGAGGAGGAGGAGGCTCTACTCTAGTCTCAACTGGTTTGCAAAATTCCAGGAAATGTAACGATCAGTTCTCACAAGCCACTTGTTCCAGCACACTACTGGTTGGCATCCCTTTGGTACATTTCACTTCCTACTGACATGTTAAAATACTCTTAAGAGAGGACATACCTGCAATTTTGGAAATAACACTCCAAATTTACTATGTTTACAAGAAAAGGACAAAACAGCATTTATTTATCTGAAGCATTTATTTCTTAATGTTTTGTGACTACAAGAACCCTGGAGAGATTACCTGTTTTGGGTTTTTATTTTTTTATGTTTGCTATGCATAAGCACATAGTATCCGAGGAAGGCATATTTCTATTAATAATAATCACAAAGCCTATTCAGTTGGAGAATTTATGTTAAATCCTTCTGTCTTCAAGGACAATAGTTAAGGAAAACCTGTCTGGTTACATCAGGGGTGTCAAACTCAAGGCTTGGGGGTCTGATCTGGACAGTGGGGTTCTTAGATCTGGTGGAAACAGCAAAGAACTGGCCTGTGGTACCTTTGCCAGTGAAAGCGGAGGTCAGGAGGGCCGCTTGTGGTCCACCCGAGCTCTGTTTTCACTGGCAGAGGGTTGCAGGAGGCTATCGCAGCCGAAAATGGACCTTGGAAGCCTGTTTTCACTGGCAGAGAATTTGGGCCACTCTAGGTACCCCTGACAAGTGATGTTGAGCTGGCCATGCCCATCCTGGCCTCCCGAGGTCAAACACAACCCTGATATGGCCCTCAATGAAATTGAGTTTGACACCCCTGGATTACATAGTTATAATTACTCCATTGGTAAAAATCAGTCTTCTAAATATCAATTCAAATTAAATGTAGCATCCCCTTCTCTTCCTTTCCCCCTCCCCCCTTTTTTGACTTTTAAGAATAACCAAAACAAAAACAAAAAAATCTTCACTTTAGAAATTACTATACTCCATATGTCTCTCTCTCTCTCTCTCTCTCTCTCTTCCTGCAAAGTACTGTACTTCTGTTGTAACTATTCTTAAGAATCAATTTTTTTGACTCATAAACAGAAAGAATAAAGAAAATTCTGAAGAGCGCTGTGAAAAAGAAAGCTTGAAAGAAGAGTCCCTAAAACTCAAAATATGCTCAGTGAAATATTCAGCATCAGTGTACATATTTCAACGGAAATTTGAATAAAAGCCTGTAATGAGATATTTGAAAAAAGGCATTATCCCAAAAAGGTTATTTTCCTCTCTTATTCCAGAATGTAGCAGTTGTGAGGTTGTATAAAGCAAGATTCAGGAACCAAAGTTAACTAAAGAGCTGGCATGACAAGCTCTTTACATGACAAATTTGGAACCCTCTCATATGAATTTTGCCCATGCTATGAACTTACCAACTGGTTTTGAGTAAACCGGTACACATATGTGTACTGGAATGAGACTAATACTACCCTATCTTGCACAATTGATAAAACCCTTTTCAGTGCAGAGATTAAAACATGGGAGGAGTACTGAAAAGTTGTAATTTCCAATAGACCCTCAGGATAATTGTTTTCTCACAGTCCAAGCCACCATATATGATTGCTCTGGAGGACAAAAAAAAATTGGGAGAAAATGCTATGTATGAGCATCCTAAGATTCCAAAAGAAGATAGATGATAGACAGACAGATAGGCAGATGATAGCTAGAGGATGGATGGAT
>BLBF01000026.1:26725318-26754349 GCA_015471245.1 Laticauda colubrina
AGAGAGAGAGAGAGAGAGAGAGAGACAAATCTACATAATTTTTCAGACTTGTAAAAGTGCAGGTGATCCTTGAAACAATATTTTATGCATATATTTAATATATTATAATCACATTGGCTGTCACAGCAGTGGTCTTGGTTATCTCAGAAATAATTGTCTACTATGTAGGTGGAGAGCTATCAAACTCCTGAGACCAGTATTATACTGGCCTAGGTCAGTCTAAAAAATAACTGGAAATGCAAATAGTTAAGCAGGTAGTCCTCGACTCACAAACACAATTAGGGCCCGAAGTTCTGTTCCTAAGCGAGATGGTTGTTAAGTGAGCTTTGCCCATTCTTACAATCTCTCTTGACACAGTTTTTAAGTGAATCATTGCAGCTGTTAAATTAGTAACATGGCTGTTAAGTGAATCTGGCTTCTCCATTGATTTTGCTTGTTAGATGGTCACAAAAGGTGATCACACAACTGTGTGGGATATTGCAACCATCAAATATGAGTCAGTTGCCAGGCACCTGAATTTTGTTCACAAGGCCAAGGGGATGCTGCAACAGTCATAAGTGTGACTAACAGTCATAAGTCACTTTTTTCAGTGCTATTGTAACTTTGGATAGTCGTATAAACAAACTGTTGTAAGTCAAGGACTACTTTTTCTAATACTATCTCCGGTTATCAAATTGTATGCCGATGTTGTTTTTACATGTGAAATATAGTGTCTAATTATATATTCTTAGCTCAGATGTGGTATTCAGCAGGTTTTGAATGGTTCTGGAGAACCGGTAGCACAAATTTTGAATAGTTTGGAGAACCAGCAAATGATTGGCCCCGCCCCCATCTGTTCTCTGCCTCTCGAGTCCCAGCTGATCGGCTAGGTCTTCTTTGGTTGCCCTGCACAGGAGAAGGGAGCTGGAAAGCAGGTTAGTGGGGTGGGGAGGGAATGGGATTTTGCAGTAACCTTCCCCCAAGAGTGGGGAGGGAAGGGGGATTTTGCAGTATCCTTCCCTGCCATGCCCACCAAGCTACGTCCATCAAGCCATGCCATGCCCACAGAACCGGTAGTAATTTTTTTTTGAATCCCACCACTGTCTTAGCCCCTCTTTAACAAGAAATACAAGCTTTGAGTGCATGAGAGAAAGTGAGCAAAGCACTTCTGAATCTTTCCCATAATATTTTAGGATTTATGAAACCTTCTCAGGGCCACTTAACATCCATTTACCTATTCCACACCACTCTTCAGTTTACCGGGGGCTTGCAAGAATGTATTAAGAGGAGTTTTATGATCCTCAGAAGTCTGATATTTGTACCCAGCAAATAATAAATAACAGAAGAAACAGTAGTACAAAAAAGTGCCAATGGTGGCAGAATTCTCTTCCAGCTTATTAACAGACATATAAAATTATGTATTAGTGGGGTGCTTTTCCTGAAAACAGACCTGCATCTTTACTTCTCTTTCCTATTTCATTCACTCAATTGGACTCCAACATTAACCACCGGTCTTTGAATGATGTTTCTGGTAAAATGGAAGAATTCTCAGCCAACTAAGAGATAAATAAGAGCTATGGTAACCTTCTGAAGTTTTCTCCATAGGCACAGAGAAGAAACTAATGGGATGCAAATATTTCCTTATTTTTCCAAGTGCTTAAATTAATGGAGCCTTTATTTAGAGTGAAGCAAAAAGAGATGAATGCTAGAACCCAGGAAATTATTATTTCTGAGAATGTTTTTCATTTTCTTCTCTTAAAGAAAAGAATTGCAAATGCTGCATGGATGTTCTGACCATATGAGGCTGCTGAGTCAACCTAGAGCTTGGTGAGATTAGAACTGCCAAATTACAGGCAGCTGGCAGTCAGCAGAAGTAGCCTACAGTACTGTACTCTAACCACTGTGCCACCGTGGGTCATACAACAGTTTTTCCTATGTTTCACTCCCTATTCCCTCACTAACCAATTAGAAGACGACTTTTGACCTCTTCACTTTTGCTGGCATCAGTATGTCAAATCCAAGCAAATAGCCATAAAAGATATGGGTCATCTTTGACCTATGACCACAATTGAGCCCAACTGTTCTGCTGTTAGGTGAGACATTTGTGAAGTGAGTTTTTGCCCCCATTTTACGAACTTTCTTGCTACAATCATCAAGTGAATCACTGCAGTTGATAAGTGAGTAACCCGGTGGATAACCTCTGGATTTCCCCATTGGTTTTGCTCGTCAAAAGGTCTCATATGACCTTGGGGCACAGTGACGGTCATAAGTATGAACCATGTGTCATAATTTCGATCACATGATCATGGGGATGCCACAAAGGTTTTAAGTGAGAAAAATAGTCATAAGTCATTTTTTTTCAGTGCTGTTGTAATTTTGAACAATCACTCAATGAACTGTTGTAAGTTGAGAACTACCTGTAATCAGTTGTTTCCAAATAATCAGTCAAGAGAATTTAAAGTCAGACTCAGCTGCTTGGGTACCCAGCATTTCCTTATTTCCATTCTATGCAAAAATAAATATTGCTAGTGCACTTCTCTTCCCCTTTTTTTAGATGTTATAGGCATCTGCCTGGCCATTTACAAAATTTGTCAATTTGTTGTGGTACTGGAAGGATACCATGGCAGCAGTGGTGGGATTCAGCCAGTTTGCACCAGTTCGGGAGAACCGGTTGTCAACTTTCTGAGCAGTTTGGTGAACTGGTTGTTGGAAGAAATCATTAGAGCAGAGAACCAGTTGTTAAATTATTTGAATCCCACCACTGCATGGCAGCATATGCCTGCAGCTGCTGACAAGAAGATTGGATACATTTACTAAGGTTGCCTGTATTCTCCCCTGGTATAGCTAGATTTTGAGATTTGACAAGCAAGAACTTGAAGTTGAAAAATTGGAAAGCACAGCGAATCAACAGCAAGAAGAAACAGAGATTCATGGATTTCTCAGACCCAAAAAATAAAAAAAGTAAAAACTCCTTAGTATGCTAGGAATACTTGCTATAAGAAGTTGCAAAAATCTGCACGAACACTAGATGGCAGTGTTGGATTATTATTTTTTTGAAGCCCAGATTTGCTATGCTAAAGCCCCTGTCCCACTGCACCAACGGATGCAAAGAGGATGTAAAACGTTAAAAAAAGCTTGCCATCCGTTGGAAAATGCTATGCATCCGTTGTGTACTCACTGCATACGTGTTTCATACGCTCTATCCCTCCAGCATCCGTCCACTGAGATTTCATCCGCTCAGGAAGTTTTGAGCTGCACAAAACTTTTTGAGTGGATGAACTTTCCGCTGTGTACGATGTAAATCCGCGACATACGAGCAACAAACATTCTATGTCCATTTATCATCTGTTAAACGTCCGCTGTATCCTCTCTGCATCCTCTGGGCATCCTCACAACTCACATCCGCTGCAGCTGAAAACGGAAAGAGGGAGGAAACAAAAGGTACATGGAACGTCTACACAGCGTTAGTAGCACGGAAATAGAAAGGATGAGCAGTGAACGGTTTGCATCCTGTATACATCCTCTAGGCTTCCTATAAACATCCCTTTAACTTCCCTGCTACATACTACCCACGTCTGTTCTTTTCCTTTCTTTTCCGTTCTGTTAATGCAAATTTTTGCCACTTTTTGGAGTGGATGACAACGGATGGAGCCACCCCTGAAAATTTGCTCATCCGCTGTGTCCTGTTTGCATACGTTTTGCATCCGTCGGCCAGTGGGACCTAGCCTTAACATTTGATCTAGTTTCAGTTACATCAGAAAAATTCTAATTTATCCTTTAAAAGTAGCAGTGTCCTGAGGACAGGTAGGTTTAGAACCAAACTGGGAATAGCACAAAAAGTCTGCATGTTTTGAATCACTTGCAAATCCAGTTCTTTTCTCTATGTGGAATAGTAGTTGTTGGACTGATTCATTTGGTACTATGCCAAGGAAACTTAAATCATAATCTTTTACCCCATAATCCCTTGTGGGGTGGAGTCTGGGAAACTGAATGGAGTTGAATGATTACTGGCCGGATGCCCTTCCTGTTGCCAATGTGGAGTAATATTCAGCAGTAATATTCTCATCATGTCCAAAGAGAGAAATATCTGTCTCTAACTAGGATCAAACTCACAGCCTCCTGATTGTGAGGTGAGAGCCACCACACCAGTCAAAGACAGTCTCCTGAACCTAATTGTAGCTTGTTTTCCTGATGAAGATGTAACTTTCCCTTTCCTTAAATGTAAAATAAATGAATTTACCCTATTTACTGCTTCCGAATTCACATCTAAAAGCGTCTGGCTTTAAAATGTAGTTATTCTTATATATAAAATACATGGGGGTGAGTTGGGGATGTGATCTAGAGAAATGACACAGAAGAAGAAGATTGCTACCTAGATCTAGTACTAGATCTTTTGTATTACAACTCTTTTGTACTGAACAAAGTGAAATAAAGGTTGGATGTTACTGCAAGAGACAGAAAGGAAATTGAGAGCAAGATGACGTTTGGTCCTAATCGGGATGATGGAACCACAGGAGATAACTGCTGATGGATATCTATATTTTCTAATATCACTTTCAAGTCCTGAAACCTATCTCCAAATCCTTCTATGATAGTTCTTGTTACGTTCACATGTAGTCTTCAGTCCGGTCCGCGCTTCTGGCAGGAGCGTGAACTGCTCCCATTGGTTGATGCCGTTTGACAGCCGGCTATAAAAGGAGCTGTCAAACGGCATCAGCTGTTGCCACCAGCTGACTGCCTGTTAGCCCGGCAGTCGCGGCAACCCTTTATTCTTGTAATAAAGTTACTTGACTGTTAGCTCCGTGTCTGCCTCGATAATTACCACCACTCTACAACAGTTCTCTGTTATTATAGTAGGGTAGTGGTGGTTTGAAGGAAGGAGTGAAGAACGCTATTTGTGCATGTCCAATTAATGAGAATTATCCCAGGTGCCCAGCTCCAGTAAGCAGCACCTATATCAAGTAACAGCCATCTAGGAAGATGATTAAGGTGGATGACTATAAAAAGGCATGATTTCTTACTCTGTTGACAGTAGTAAACCACCTTTGTCTTTTAGTAGGAAAACTACTTCTTCTTGTGCTATATCCATCATCAGCAGATGTTGGCAATCATATTGGCGATCCTATTTTTATCCACAGCCACACAAAAAAGTGTTGTTGGGTTTTGTCCAAACCAGTCCCTTAAATTTTGAAACCACAATGTTCTTCTTCTGCCTTGGAACCTCATTTACCTTCAATTTTTCCTTGGAGGATTAAGTGAAGTATATAGTATTTTTCTGGGTGTTGTATCACATGTCCAATATATTCCAACTTTCTAAGAAAACTACATGGATGGATAATATAAAGCAATTGATGACATGGTCCTAGATAATGGGTCTCTATCAGATGGCATTCAACATACTATTAAGGAAGACCTTAGTATTTTTTGGAATACTAATGGTGTTCATGATGCAGTTAGATTAGAGACTTTCAAATGTTAACTACTGATGTTGTTAATCAGAAAGGAAACTTGCAGATAAAAGATCTTGCTATTGATGACATAAAAATAAAAGATGGTTCAGTGTTGTTTTTCATCGTAAGGAGCCAAGAAAAAGAAAAACAGTATTCGGACACAATGCAATAATGACTAAATAATATCAATTATACTTTGTGAATAGCCCCATAATATGGTAGTTATAAAAAAAAATGATGACTTTATAGCCAGGTTCAATCTGACCAATGTAAGTAAGATATGCTGCTTATAGCTGGAGACTGAATGCCAAAGTTGTAAATAATAAGGAAGATTGTATAATATAGAAAAGAGAAATTAAGGACTTTCATTTATCAGTTTCTGTCAATCCAATGATTCTTTTTCCCATTGCTAAATACAATCTTCAAAGAGCTTTCCTAAAGACTTTTCAGTGTTTACATGGCTGCCACAAATACCTATTTCTTTTTAATATTAATGGCTTTCTCAATGATAAGCATTCACCATAATAATTTATCTTGTTCCTCACCCTATTATAAAAGCAGTTTAAACATCTGGTACATCACTTTCAAAGAAGGCTGTAACCTGCACTGGACAATCCTAAATATTATTTTCCTAGACATCCTTAATAGTGCTCAAATGATTTAGGAAAATAAGAATTCCAGAATATCCTACTGTCTTCATGTGAATCCTGTACACAGGATAGGAAGCCCCATATGGATGGATCATAGCGAAACATACTAGCTCCACATCAACAAAGAAATGATAAAAAGTAGCATATTTTACTTTGCCTTTATTTATCTAGCTTATATGCGGAATATATATCAAAAGAAGCTAGGATGTGGTTTTGATACCGGAAAAAGAAACATTGATAGCCTATACTACATGATGGCATTATTTCTGTTCTGTACATAGAATAGTAGACTCCTAACACAGGATTCTGATTGGCTAAAAAACCTGAATAGGGATTGGTTCAATAGGAACCAATCCAAGAAACCGCTCAAAAGGTGGCAAAACTAAATACCTGTCATTGGCTACAAGCCGGCAGGCAAATCCCTATAAAAAGGCTGCCGCAGCTTGAGCCAATGTTCCGTTTTCCCACTGTTGTATATAATAAAGACTTGTTGTTGGAACCCGGTCTACCTTGCGTTTTTCCGGACGGGACACTGGCGACGAGGATGGGATCGTCCTAAAAGCGAGACTGAGCACGCGGTGACAAATAAAACTAGACAAAAAACTATGGCAAGAAATAACGTGCCGCCCGCACCCTTCAATCCCAATGAAGAGGATTGGGAATCCTACGTAGACCATTTCCAGATGTATTTGGAAAGTAACGAAATGGAAGAGATTTCAGACCAGCGTAAGAGAGCTGTTTTCTTGACACACTGCGGGCCCACAATCTTCAAGATGGCCAAGGCTTTGGCGAAGCCCCAAGATGTGAAGCAATTGATTTGGCCAGAGCTCCAAAGAATACTAAAGGCTCACTACGCACCGGTGGTATCAAACCTAATAAAGCGGCACGAGTTCTACCGAACGGACCAGAAAGAAGGCGAGACCATCGCTGACTTTGTGGCAGCCCTCCGACAAATAGGGGGAGCGTGCGAATTTCTCAATTTAGATGAGGCGATGCGGGATCGAGTAATACTGGGTTTAAGAGACTCTAATATACAGAGCAAACTGCTAAATAAACTGAACATAACCGAAGCCGAAGCCATCGCCGAAGCCACAGCCGCTGAAGCCGCAAAAAAATCGGCGGTCAAAATGAAACAGATGAACACAAACAATGACGAAACGAGCTTGGACAGAGGGAAGAAACAATTTCCCACCACCACTCACCACGAAGATATTGACAAGACGTCAGAATCCGGGGAGGAAGACGATGAAGTCCACTGCCTATACGCCAACAAGAAAGGGCGCGAAAAAAAGAATTGGCGGGAATGTGCTGCCTGCGGAGGGAACCATCCTCGGGCCGATTGCAGATTTCTCGATGCCATTTGCAGGGCTTGCAAGAAAAGAGGGCATATCGAGAAAGTCTGCAGGAACAAAAAAAATTACAGCCCAAACAGATGCAGCAACTACCCCGCACAAACTGAGCCAAAACAAATTGAGAGAAAGTGGCAGCAGAACAAGCGAGCCACTAACTGAGAGAAAGCACATCAGACTTTCACTATCAGAAGCGCTCAGACGGAAAGCGGGAAGAAACTAAAAATAATCGTAAAAATAGAAGGCAGCCCCTGCGAAATGGAGGTAGACTCTGGGTCTTTCCTATCAATGGTATCATGGGACACCATCAAACAACTGGTCCCAGATATCAAACTCAAAGAACTCCAGAGACAAAAATTAAGCCTGAAGGACTACCAAGGAAACCGAATTCCTGTGGTAGGCCTAGGACATTTCCGAGTCACCTACAAACAACATGTCGAAGTACTACCATTGACAATAGTCGACCGAGACTGACCAAGCCTCCTGGGCATTGAATGGTTCGCACCATTGGGCATCGGGATGACCGGAGTAGACCGGGTGGCCGCAACCGACTGGGAAGAAAGCCTGATCCAAGAGTTCCAGGACGTTTTTGACGGCTCCCTAGACAGGTGTCGGGGGACCCCAATTTCCTTTAGTCTAGACCCCCAGGTAGCCCCTAGAAGACTAAAGGCCAGACGAGTTCCTTTTGCTCTGAAAGCAAAAATAGAGGAACAATTAAATAAATTAATAGACCAAGGGGTTTTAGAACCTGTGGACCATGCTAAGTGGGAAACGCCGATCATAACACCAATTAAACCAGACGGGTCGGTTCGAATTTGTGGTGACTACAAGGCTACCCTGAACCACGCATTGCAACAAAGCGCATACCCAGTGCCAGTCGTACAACACTTATTACATTCTCTTGGGGGAGGAAAAGTTTTCGCTAAACTAGATCTATCTCAAGCTTACCAACAGCTCCCAGTAGACCCATTAACGGCTGAAGCACAAACTATAGTGACCCACAAAGGGGCATTCAAGTGCAACAGACTCCAATTTGGAGTGAGTGTAGCCCCAGGCATTTTCCAGAGCCTCATGGAACGCCTATTAAATGGTATAAAAGGGGTCGTACCATATTTCGACGATGTCATAATTTTGGCCAAAGATGCGACCCAACTAAAAAAAAAAAGACTAAAAGACGTACTAACTAAATTCAGAGAATCTGGCCTTAAAAGTAAAAAAAGAAAAATGCTGTTTAATGACTGATTGCGTCAAATTCCTGGGCTACTTAATAGACGGAGAGGGTATACACCCTACTGACAAAAAAGTCAAAGCTATTAAAGATGCACCAGAACCAAGGAACAAAACTGAACTACAGGCATTTTTGGGACTAATAAATTTTTATAACGTGTTCCTACCCTACAAAGCGACAATAGCGGAACCATTACACCGATTACTGGATAAAAAAACAATTTGGACTTGGGGTTATAGAGAAAAGAAAGCCTTCCAAAAAATAAAAAACTTATTAACATCAAACACCGTTCTTATCCAGTTTAGTAACACACTTCCATTGACGGTGACCTGCAACGCCTCACCATTTGGAGTCGGTGCCATCCTGAGCCACCAATTGCCAGATGGGAGAGAGGCACCCATCGCATACTATTCAAAGACTCTGTCTAAAACTGAGCGTAATTATAGCCAATTGGACAGAGAGGCCCTGGAAATCATCGCCGGAGTGAAACGCTTCCATGAATATCTATATGGAAGAACATTTTTGATTGTAACGGACCATAAACAGCTACTGGGAATTTTAGCGGTAAACAAGCCGACACCGAACATTTTGTCCCTGCAAATGACTAGATGGTCAGAATTCCTAGCAGCCTACTCGTATACTCTGACACATTGCCCCGGGAAACAAATTTTCCATGCAGACGCATTGAGCAGAGCACCATTACCGAATATAGAGGAAGACCCGGCACCGACGATGAACACCTTGCAGATAGAAACATGCCCCGATCTACCCATATCTGCAAATGATGTCGCCAGAGCCACTGCAAAAGACCCATTGACTGCCCGTGTACTGAACTGGGTAGGTAAAGGCTGGCCGGAAAATCAAAAAACTGAGAACTTTAAACCTTTCCGGACCAGACAAACCGAACTCTCAATTCAAAAGGGTTGTTTGTTGTGGGGTGATCGGGTAATTATTCCCTCCAAATTACAAACTAACGTACTGAGTATGCTTCACGAAGGCCACCCTGGAATTGTTAAAATGAAAAGCCTTGCTAGAAGCTATGTCTGGTGGCCGGGTATAGACAGGGACATCGAATACTGGGTAAATTCTTGCAACAAATGCCAAAGAACCAGACCTTCCCCACCAAAAGCACCCGTTAGGGACTGGGAAACCCCACGAGGCCCCTGGTCACGAATTCACATTGACTTTGCGGGTCCCACTAAGGGGCATACTTTCCTAATTGTCGTAGATGCATACTCAAATTGGCTGGAGGTTAAAATTATGCCATCTACGACAACAGAAACCGTTATTAAACAACTTGGCAAACTTTTCGCAACCCATGGCCTGCCGGACGTCCTAGTGTCTGACAACGGGCCACAATTAACAAGTATCCAATTCGAACAATACCTAGCCTCCCTAGGTATTAGACATGCCCTGACCGCGCCGTCCCACCCGGCTGCAAACGGTAGGGCAGAGAGAATGGTCAGGTTTACCAAAGAAGGGTTAGAAAAAATGGACATTGGGGATGTCCAAGAAAAAATAAATCGCCTACTCACCCTCCAGCATATTACACCGGGTATGATAACAAACAAAAGCCCAGCTGAATTACTAATGGGGAGAAAACTGAGGTTGCATCTAGATAGATTGCACCCAAACTATACGCCAGAAACCCCCCCCAACTCCTCCACCCGTTTTAGGACATTTGAAATAGGTGACCTAGTCTATGCAAGAAATTTTACCGGGGACCCATTATGGCTTCCAGGTACAATAACACAAATTACAGGCCCCCGGTCCTACCAACTAACCATAGACGACGGCAGGGAATGGAAGCGGCACATAGACCAGCTTCGGTCCCGAAACATAGAAAGAAGTACAAACATACAACCACAAATATTAAAATATGACGAAAATCAAACCAGGGAGTGGGGGGGGAATACAAGAAAATAATAAAGAACCGTTTAAATTAAACACAGAATATGATAACAAACAAAAAGAGCAAAAAAGAGACTTACAGTTAGAAGAAAGTTGCGAGAAAAGTCCACTCGAAGAGGCCAGCCAGGCCAGCTCGACCTGCCCGGAGAAACCAGGAGGGAGCGGTAAAACCGCCGGCCTAAGAAACTCAGACGGCAGTAAAATGGCTGACTCACCCTTCCAGGTGGTTCCATGGAGAAGGACCGGAGAGACAGCAACCCCATCCGAACCGGTCAAAGTCTTCAGCAGGAATGAACCGCGCAAGTCCAGTCGAGTCAAAAGAAGCCCCACCTACCTGCGTGGCTACGTCAGCACGTAGGACTAAACCAAGAGGGGAGGGGTGTTCTGTATATAGAATAGTAGACTCCTAACACAGGATTCTGATTGGCTAAAAAACCTGAATAGGGATTGGTTCAATAGGAACCAATCCAAGAAACTGCTCAAAAGGCGGCAAAACTAAATACCTGTCATTGGCTACAAGCTGGCAGGCAAATCCCTATAAAAAGGCTGCCGCAGCTTGAGCCAATGTTCCATTTTTCCACTGTTGTATATAATAAAGACTTGTTGTTGGAACCCGGTCTACCTCGCGTTTTTCCGGACGGAACAATTTCAATAGCTAAAAATGCAAATGAGCTGCAAGCTCTAGTAAGGAAAATCAATGAGCACAAAATGGCTGCCATTTTAAGCATTGAACTACATCATCCTACATATTTATTTTCTAACAATAGCATCCAAGTTTCATGTGGGTTCAGAAGCATTATCAGAAGTAAAGATTAAGACAAAGTCTGGCACTTTGTTTTGCAACAAGCTAGCTTTCTGTTAATTTGTCAAACCAAAAATATCTTAAAATAAAATCAAGAGGCGGGCCTTGGAATTTGATTGGCACTGAGAGAGCTGTCTGCCGACAGGTTTTGGTCATATATGGTCCTTTGTAAAATGGGGTATGATATTGTGATTGGTCACTGGGATATTTTGCTTTAAGTAAATGAGATTCAGGATTGTTAGGATGTGGTCTCTTTTCCAACTTTGTTGACGTTTCATACTTTTAATTCCAATGATATAGAAGACTGTTAGTAGTACTGTGTATATGTATATCTATCTATCTGTATATTTCTTTTCATGTCTCCATCTCTCTTATCTACCTACCTACCTATCTATCCTGTCTATAATCTGTCTGTCTGTCTGTCTGCCAGCTGCCTGCCTGCCTGTCTATATATCTATCCTGTCTATCATCTGACTGTCTGTCTGTCTGTCTGTCTGTCTGTCTGTCTGTCTGTCTATCTATCTATCTATCTATCTATCTATCTATCTATCTATCTATCTATCTATCTATCTATCATGCCTTCATTACTTGATCAATCTGGCATTATATAAACAAAAAGCATACAATAGGATCTAATAATTTAATAAGAGTATGTCTGACAGCTGAATCATAATTTTTACCTATTGCTTGCTTTGAGGAAGACATTGTTGAAAATTATGTGCTCATATTTCCAAACCAGATTTGTTGGGATACAGCTTTCCAAATTTTAAGAGTCTGGCTTTAGTGGCTACAAATATTAGAACTTGTAGTCTGACCACACTTGGAGAGAGAAAGACTGTTTGGAGTATAGTGAGTCAATTATGAGGGAGGGAAATCTGTGAGTAAGAAAAAGAGGCATGTCCATTAAAGAAAGGAGGAGTAAGAGTAGGAAAAAATAATGCGCTCGCTCAGGTGGGCAATAGGTATATTCAGTGTTTGCTACTAAGCTAGTTGTATCTCATGATCCTGAAGAAATACAAGGAAGCAAGCATGTACAGATACTCAGAATGTTCTTCCGCACTATTCATTAAACTGTGCACAGAGGCAGAAGATGCAAAGGAATCCCTTTAGAGGAAAGTTAATGGCAAACACCAACTCAGTGAATTATTCTGATCTCTTTAAGACTTTCCAAATGAGTCACAAAATCCTTCCGGCATTTCTCTTCTCTTCCCCAATCGAACAGTTAGGCTAATTTGTATTAGGCTTAATGTGTTTCTTACCCTGAAATGCCAATGGTTTGTAAAATCCATCTCAAAATTTGTCCAAGCAAAGTATTTCCCCAGTGTAACTTGTTTTATTAATGATTACCTCCAGTTTCACATCTCTTTCTATTACCTTAATGGAATTTACAAATGGCCTAATGAAGTTTAAGTAATCTTCAAACAAAAAAAAAAAGCTGCAGTTCCCTCTTGGAGAAGAAAGGAAACCATAACATCTCTAGCTGGGGTAGTATATGAACATAAAGACATCCCCAAATTAAATTAAGATAATGATGCTGGGTAAAATGGCATTTTAGTTCCAGAGTTATCTGATCCTTTTAAAATTAAGACTGCAATGCCATATTCAGTCACCCAATCTTATTTCTGCCAAATGCTGTAAGTAAGGGATGCAAACAATAAAAAATTTAAAGCCCAACAGAAGGCAAACTCATGCTTTTCAGTAGTTTATGAATTAAAAATGTGTGAGTAACATTCTGGGAAGAAAATTTTTCTTTGTCATTTTGCCTATTCCATTAAATACCCTTTTGTATTTAACAATTACAATTTATTTTTTTGAGGGGGGGGATTTTCCATATATGGTAAGAGCCATGGTGATGCAACAGTTAGAATACAGTATTGCAGGTCAACTCTGACCGGCTCAAGGTTGATTCAGCCTTCCATCCTTCTGAGGTTGGTAAAATGGGGACCCAGATAGTTGAGGGCAATATGCTGATATTGTAAACTGATCAAAGAGTGCTTTAAAGCACCATGGAGTGATATATAAGTCTAAGTCAGGGGTGTTAAACTCAAGGCCTGGGGGCTGGATCCAGTGAAACAAACCAGCCTGTGGTGCTTCTGCCAGAAAAAATGGCTCGGGGGAGGGGGCATGAGCTCTGTTTTCACTGGAAGAGAGTTGCAGGAAGTCTTTGCAGCTGAAAACGGAGTTCGGGAGCCTGTTTTCACTGGCAGAGTGCTTGGGCCACCACAGGTGCCCCTGACATGAGTGATGTCTCAACCATAACAATACAAGAGCATACAATAGATACAAACTCAAGATAAACCACACCAAACTTAATTTCAGGAAATACGACTTCAGCAACAGAGTGGTCAATGTCTGGAATACTCTATCGGACTCTGTGGTTTCTTCCCCAAACCCCAAAAACTTTAACCTTAGACTGTCTACTATTGACCTCACCCCTTTCTTAAGAGGTCTGTAGGGGGTATGCATAAGCGCACCAACGTGCCTACCGTCCCTGTCCTACTGCTTCTTTTTATTTTTCTTATATGTATCACTTTCATGTATTCATAATTATGTTTATACTTATACCTATTATCTTGTAAGTGATTGACAAATCCAATAAAGAAATAAAAATAAAATGTTCAGCTGGTCACACCCACCCTGGCCCCCCAAGGTCAAACACAACCCTTATATGGCCCTCAATGAAATTGAGTTTGACACTCTTGGTCTAAGTGCTATTGCTATATGTATTGTCAATGCGTCAATACATGCAGCCAATGTGTCAGGTTTCCAAGTGATGAAATCTATTTAGACTATAGGGCTAAATAAACTGGCTACACATAGGTCACTTTCAGGCTTGACACAATGTTTGATCCAAGTTGATTGTGGAAAAATTACTTATAACCTTCTTATTTCTCCCAGGAGGCTCTAGGAACTTGCAGTAACATAACATAATGCGACATGACATTATGAGACATGACGTAACATGACATAAAATACGTTGCTCTGAAATTTCAGGGGTCCATCACTGCTCTAGTTGTGTATTCCAGTCTGTTTGCTTTCTTCAGTTTGGTTTTCTTTTTTTTTGAACATTTTCATCCAAATTTTATACTACCTTTCCCCTTCTTGAATTCCTTCGCCATTTAACCTTCAGCTTTTGGATTGAACCTCTGCCCATGTCAGAAAGAAAGATCCCTTTCTTAGTCTAAGTCTTTTCCACAATTCAAGATCCTATGTCAGGATTGTCAAATTCAAGGCCCAGGAGCTGGATCCAGCCCACGGGGTGCTTAAATCTGGCCCATGGGATCGCTCTGGAAATAGCAAAGGACAGGCTCACAGTGCCTCTGCCAGCGAAAAAAGAGCTCAGGAGGGCTGTGGCCTTCTCTGGCAGAAGGTTGCAGGAGGCTGTCCCACCCAAAATGGAGCTCAGGAGCCCGTTTTCACCGGCAGAGTGCTCAGGTCATCACTGGTGCCCCTGACACAAGTGACATCAATCTGGACATGCCCACCCTGGCTACACTCATCCTAGCCCTTCTGAGGTTAAACACAACTCTGATGCGGCTCTTAATGAAATCGAATTTGCATCCCTGTCCTATGTCATGGTCACAAAGGTCCAATATGTCATGGTCACATAGGCCCAATATTACAGGGTGGTGGACTCCCAGTATTTCATATCAAAGAAAGCATGTTTTTCTTCTTCTTATCTTAAGAACGAGGGGAGGCATGACTCATGGATGCATTTTAAACAGATCTCCTTCACATGGAAGAATTAGAAGTACTGGAGTGAATGTTTGCTAATTCCACTGAGAGAAAAAATATATATTTTTGCTGCTACTTAGAATTCAGAGGCAGCGATTCAACTTCCTTGTCAGAGAGGCAAAGGATGATTTGAAAAACCCACATGAGAGCAGTCATGGAAAACTGTGCCAAGGGAGCTATGAAAACCCTCTCTCACAAGAATGCTTCCCATTGATGCATCTGCTTGCTAAAAACTGCTTTCCACTTTATAATCAGCAACACTCCTACTGGCCCTTTCTGCAACTATGGTTGGTCTCTTAAGGCTCAGTTTTCAATACTGATCATCTAATTATTTTCTCATTATGCTAATAACTCTCATCTTTAGTCTCTTCTAACTCTAGAGTTCTCTCAAACATCTGCTCTCAATATTAAGTAAGCCGCTACACTAATGTACCTGGATGCAAATTTAATATTTTTTCCGATTAAAATCTGCACCCTACATCGATTTCCAAATGTATAGAAAGGATACATGTGCATTTTATGAATAGTCCATTCCTGGCTAAATTATAGGAAAAATATGAATAGTGAACAGGAAAAGATAGAAACCATGATGCATGTGCTTTGGATATAAAAATGCTATATGCTTTGAAGATGCTAATTATCCATGTACTTGCATGGTAACATATACCATACGTGAATATTCCATTGGAATTCTCTTTAATTTTTCAGCCTTTAGGATCTATCAATATTTGTGCCCTTGGCTAGAGGGGGGTGTCAAATTCACAGAGTCACATTGTCATCATGTAATGTATCATGACTTCCCTCCTTTGCTAAACGAGGAATGGGTGTGGCTAGCAGTTGATGCATCTGGCCTATGGGCCATGAGTTTGACATCCCTGGGCCACTAAAAAGCTAATTTTAGATCAGATAAAATTGTGAATATGTACAGCCTGAATTATAATAAGAAAACCCTAGAATGGGTCATTGCATTTTGCTTCAGTAAATACAGTTCAGCTAGACATGAATAACAAAGGACCAAACTAGATAATATAGGGGAGATACACACACACACACACTCACTCACTCACTCACTTACTCACTCACGCATGCATGCACACACACACACACACACACACACACATTATAATTATCAACCCTCAAGTGAACCTGGCTGAGACCATCTTGGAGGCTTCAGGGTTGCCACACAATAGAGGGAGGCAGAAAGTAGCTAGATGGGGTTTTGTAGCCAAAACAATAAAACTTCCTGTGGGAACCAAGGACATTCTCATACGTGGCTAGCCAGAGGAAGAGTGAAGTAACCAAGCAACCAGCCAGCACCTTGACTGGAAAGCATGACTAGTGACTTGTGGGAAAGGGGAAATTATTAATTAAGTGAAAGCCTTGGGAACTTTTAGAGTTGGCTTTCACCAGTCGTGCAAATATGATGCATTTAATAAAACTGTTCTTTGAGGAATTTGCCTGCCTCAGAGCAGGGATGGGATTCTACCGGTTCTGTTTGGTTCTGTAGAACCAGTATCTCTGAAGAGCAGCAGACATAGAACTGGTTCTATGTCTGCCGCTGTTTTGGCCCATCCGCCCGCCTGGGCTCTTACCCACGGGTAAGATTCAAATTTTTTAACAACCGGTTCTATGGGCATGGCTTAGTTGGTGGGCGTGGTTTGGTGGTCATGTGACTGGGTGGACATGGCTTGGTGGACATGGACGTGGCCATGTTATTGGATGGACATGGCCAACTCAATATCACTCACATCGAGGCATGCATGTCCTCGCCTGGCCTCTCATGACTGTGGGGATGCTGCAACAGTTGTAAGTGTGAAAAATTGTCATAAGTCACTTTTTTCAGTGCCATTGTAACTTTAAATGGTCACTCCACACAAGCAAAGTACCAGCAAAGTAGGGGGGGAAAAAACTCCAAAGAAGTTCCTGAGACAGGAAGTCTAGTCCTGCCAAGAATGTAATAAGGGCTAATGGAAAGGCAGTTTCTGTAAGCAACACCAGAATGTTTCCTTCCTGCCTTCCTTACAGGATTAGGCCAGTAATTTCTTCTAACAACCGGTTCTCTGAACTGCTTAGAATGTTAACAACCTATTCTAGCGAATAGGTGCAAACTGGTAGAATGCCACCCCTGCTCTTACCTGACCTTTATTTCCTGCTTTTTCAACCTCAGCTGCTTTGCGCAGCATAGCTGCGGTTGAAAAATCAGGAAAAAAGTGCTTTTTCAAATGCTGCACACCTGTGCGCAGTGCTGCTCAGCTGTCCAGGTTGCAAGCTGACAACACTTCACACATGCGTGGAAAACGTAAATCACCGAACTGGTAGTTATACCAGTCAGATACCATCCCTGCCTCAGAGTTCTACTTTCTATAGGTGCATTACTTGGAACACTGACAATAATGTAATGTAATGTAATATAATTCATAAATATTAAAGATATCAGATGAGAAAAAAGAGCAAGAAAACAGGTAAAAAAATTATCTTACTTTCTGTGTATTTTGCAGATATAAATCACATGAAAACAAAGGACTGTTAAACAGGCTGAAAGTGATAAACTTAATAAAGCTGCAGTACAAGAAATACCTTTTGCTGTTTTTTTAATCCATTTCTGTAGAAAATAATGTTTCCAGAGTCACATAAAAGACTTCCTTGTTTAACAGAATAGTCTGCGAAAAACCTAAACATTCAACATAATAACAAGACACATAAAGCCACCCTGCGCTATGCAGTGACTTGTAATACAGATTACAATCTTAATATGATAAAAAATGATGGCTGCTCAGCATGAGACCTCATAGTGAAGCTGCTGTGGCACAATATATGCTAATATTATAATATATGCATATTTCTAAGGGCAGTTTAGAAAAGAGGCATGAGACAATGCAAAATTTATTCAAGGGCATGATTTACACCTCTATGGGAGATAAGTAAAGCTATGGTTTGAACTTCAAGATGTTCAGGTTTCGTTCTGCTTTTTTGTGCCTATTCATCCTTCCAATTTGCTGTTGTTTATTTATTGCAGGCAAGACTCTAACAAAAGCAATATACAAAAGGGCTAAGCATAACCATATAAGCACCATCCTAATTAAAATGATAAGAATATTTATGAGGTAAATTTAGAAAATATAAACAACACAACAAGAATTAATTACTTGTTCCATATCCCCTACTTTTGAAATGACTGCTGTCCAGATTACGGGCTTCTGTTATATATGTCATTTTATTGTAGAATCTGACTAATGTATTAATTCCATAAATCAACCCTGCAATCCAAACCCACTAGAAATTAGTCTCTTACATGTTTTTCCAGTACTGCCAAAAATTAGCAATAGACATGATGCCATCTTGGTTGTTGTCCTCTGTGTTATAGATGTGTTGGCTTACAGTGACAGAACAATAGCACTAACTAACTATTTTGACAGCACAATATCAACAATAGAATAGAATAAGAATAAGAATAGAATAACAGAGTTGGAAGGAACATTGGAGATCTTCTAATCCAACTACCGGCTCTAAATTCTAAAGCAAGGTCTGTAAATTCAATTTATACTACCATATAAAGTCCTTTTACAGATTCCAGAGAAGCAATAAACTATCCTTTGTCCATTCACATATTATGCCAATACATGGTCAATCTTTTTATCCACAAAACCTATATTCACTCCTAAAGAAACCTCTAGAAATCTATATTCACAATCTATATGCACCTCTTTTGCAGTCGTCCTATATAAACACCAGCCCTTGATAGAGCTTTTTTCTTTCTCTTTTCCAGAAAGCACATTGACATGACCTTATAATTTTGAACCACTGTTTCAAATAGAGCTGGGATTAGCCATTGCTGATATCCAGTTCATCTTTAACAAAGTGAGTAAAATACAGTTACAATATTGAGATCTGGATGAGGCAAGATCCATGTTTCAAGTTTCCCATGTTAGTGCTAGAAATCATAAGGCAACTTGTCAAAGTATTTGAGCACCCATAAGGATATGGTCCAAAGAGGAAAGATGATTTTAATGATGGTACAATCAAAACTCTGTCTCTTTTTAAATCTAACCTCATAACCCAGTGTTTCTCAATCTTTCCTTCACCATGGATTTTCTTTAAATACTTTTTGTAGCTTGTGGATCAGGGCCATGGACCCCCCAAGACTTAACTCAAGATTTAAAACATAACATTTCTTCAAGCCTTTGCTGATCCTCTATGATAACATTGTAGTCTCCCAAGGTCTGTGGACCACAGGTTGAGAATCACTGTCATAATCTTCTCTACTGCTGTCCCTTTACTATGCGTTCCAGCTCTTTACCATTGTCTTCTGAACACATACAAGCATGTTTTTTAAAAAAGATCTAGCAAAACATTGACAATTCCCATCCTTACCCCCAATCAAAATCAGCATGATTCTGTTGAGCTGTTTTATGGTCAACTACCATATAAGCCATCCTCAGCTTTATTGTTCATATGGTACCATTGTAATTATGCTCCAATGCATTCAAGTATAAATAAGGTGATATCTTTTCTGGCACAAACAAAACCAAAAGTCTCAGACAACTTTGGTATTCTTCTAACAACAATACCTCTGTGAGAAGACATCTCTGTAGGGGCTTCCATGCTGAAGAGCAATTCCGTATCCTCGATCTGCAATAGTATTTCCAATGGTGTAGAAGGAACAATCTGGATCATTTAGAGCAACGTATTCCAAAACTGCCGCATCCCAAACAAAGGCGTAATTTCCATATTTGACCTGAAACCACAAAATAAAATAAATGACCCAATTTTCCTTTGAATGTTTTTTTGGGAAAAAAACAGTTATGAACCAAAGCAGTTATACCCTTTACAGGCTATTTGAAAGAGTGGAAGGGTTTATAGCATCATTTTCAGTGAAATGAAAATGAAAAATATACCAGCCAGAAACCTGTTTCATTTATAGGCCAACCTTGTTTCATTAAACCTAAGTGGCCAATGGTAAAGGAAGAGTTAGGCTAGCACAATTCATGCAAAATTGTCCTTGATACTGATTCAGAAGATACAATTAATGCTGAATACAGTGGCCAGGTTATTAACTGGCCTGTCAATTATATTAAAATATATACATGGGTTGCCTCTTTGTGACTAAACCAGGTTCAAAGTCCAAGGTATTATTAGACGAAGTTCTAAACAACTCAATTACACCAGCTCCCAAGCTACTGCAATCTTCACAGATGCTACCACTTGGGATGATTTATGCAAATGTTAATGGAAGTTGCACCAAATCCGTCAATGATCTCCTCTCTGCTAGCATCCCAGTCCTAATTGGTCACATGTTTAAGTGTTTTCATGGCTTCCTTTTATTCCTTGACATTGTTTCATAACATCACTGTAACATACTTAGAGAAGACCAGTAAATAATAAGTAGAAACCTCCTATTTTAAATAAATAAATATTGAAGTGCACTGTATTGGAAAGAATGTTCCATCTAGATATTTTAGATATTGACTATAACTGTAGACATATTTAGATCTGTGGGTCACAAGTGCTGGCAGGAAGTAGGTAACCTTGAGCAATCTAAGCAGCTTTGAGCCTGGTTAACGCTTCTGTGGAAGATCCCCAGAAAACTGGAAGACTGAAAAAGACACCCTAGGGAAAGATGCAAGCAAATCACTTTCATAGTGTTCCCGAGCAAATAATATTGATAAGTGAAGCAGAGCCTTATTCAAGGGAGAATCCATTTATTTATTCTATATGTTCATCAAGATGCTATGTCCCGTCCTGAAGACTTAGGTTGTGCTATATCAGGGATGTCAAACTCAAGGCTTGCAGGCCACATCTGGCCTGTGGGATGCCTAGATCTGGCATACGGGGCTGCCCTGGAAACAGTGAAGGACCGGCCTATGATGCTTCTTCCAGAGAAAATGGAACATGCGGCTCTCCTGAGCTCCGTTTTTGCTGGCAGAGCACTTGGGCTGCAACAGGTACAAGTGACGTCGAGTGAAACGAGTGACGTCGAGCTGGCCACACCTACCTTGCCATGCCCACCCTGGCCCCCAAGGTCAAACACAATCCTTCAATGAAATCGAGTTTTACACTCCTGCTTTATATGAAGCAACTATTTACTGTCTTCTCAGCTTCCAACACTTCTAAGTATATGCTGGAATTCTAAGTTAAGAGAACAATATTTACTTTCAAAGAAAATCCATTATGACAAAACTATATTTTTGAACAAAAAAATGTTAAAATCTCATCCCCATGATGAATTCTTCCTTCACTTCATCTATAAAATGCATCAATGTCTATATATCTTGCACAACACAACCCATGTTTTGCCTTCCTTCACATGCACAATACCATTGACGGGGCTGTGGAAATGACATTGTGATTTATTATGGTTTGTCAAAGATTTCAGCCAACAAGTTTAGACTTGGATTTGGCATTTTTATTTTATTTTATTGACTGAAGAAGATTTTGTAAATGCCAATGGTGTTCATGTGGTGCTCCAGTTGTTTTGGGATGATACTCAGGGAGTCTAGGTAGTGCTTGACTTGGGACCACCATTGAGCCCAAAATTTCTATTGCTAAAGGCCTGGTCCTACTGGCCGACAGATGCAAAATGAATGCATAAAGGACACAGCGGATGAGCAAAATTTTGGGGGTGGCTCCATCTGTTGTCATCCACTCCAAAAAGTGGAAAAAATTTGCATAAACAGAACAGAAAAGAACGGAAAAGAATGGATGTGGGTAGTATGTATCAGGGATGTTAAACAGATGTTCATCGGAAGCCTAGTGGATGAAAGCGGATGGAAGCGGATGACACCTCCAAAGGGGTTCCGGGGGAGAATTTTGAAGCGGACGCATAGTGGAAGGGGTGGATGCATAGCGGATGAAGCGGATGCATCAAGGACGCCTATAGGAAACAAAGGGGATGCTGCACGGATGTATATCGGATGCAAAACGTTCACTGCGCATGCAGGGAGTATGAATTGTGTCAGCTCTGTGGATATAAAAGGATGCAGCAGGCACGCAGTCAGCACACAGGGGAAAGACGTGCTGCCACATACATCTTGCAGGAACACCATGGTTCATCAGTCAGGTAAGAAGAGGAAGCCCGTGCCTACCGTTCAAGTCCTGGCAAGGTGAAGAAGGCCAGAACCAGCATCCCACCCCCTGGCACTGACTCTGAAGCTGCTGCTACTGATGCTGCTGCTGTGGTGGACCAGCCCCAAGGCCCTCAAAGCCCTCAGAGCCCTGCTGCTGAAGGCCCTGCTGCTCAAGCTCCTGAAGGCCATGCTGAAGCCCCTGCCAGAGGGAGGAAGAGGCAAGGGAAGGAGAAGGGAGAGAGGAAACAGTACACCATTTCCGAGGAGCATGAGGATGAGGTGCTGGAATGGCTGAGGAGAACAAGTACCTCTGGAGAAAGAGCCACAGACTGTATCAGGACACCAAGAAGAAGCAGGCAGCTTGGAGAGACAAGGCAGAGAGTCTGGGGTACACTGCAGAAGTACTCCTTAGTTGGTGGAAGCACATGCACACCTGGTATGGCAAGCTACACCTCAAGAAATCAGGGCAGACTGCTATCAAGCTCACTGACCGGGAGATGTACGTTTTGGCCAAGTGCAGTTTCCTGGAGGGTGAGACTCACCACTGAGGAGCAGCCCCTCTGAGACCCTTCTCCCTCAGACAGCCCACAGACAGCCAGTCCTCTTCCAGCCAGGAGCCAGCTACCCTGTCCAGGCAGGTGTCTTCAGAGGGCCCCACAGCAGAGACCCTCCCGACAGCTGCACTTCCCATGCCGGCGGACTTGGAGGATCCCATGGAGGATGATGCCCTGCTGTCACAAATGGAGGAAGAAGCAGCAGCCACCCCCACCCCCAGCTCCAGAGGATGCAGGCAGAGTGGAAGGCCAGGACCACAGTGTGCTGTTGGAGATCAGGGACACAATGAAGACCAGCACAGAACTTCTTTCTCAGCTGGTCCACTTGGACAGAGCATCCTCGGGCCAGAACACCTTCATCACCTATGTGAGCCAGACCCTGAGGGACCTGCCTGAGGCCCAGTACCAGGTGATGAAGCAGAAGATCACAGCACTTCTGCACAACCTTCAAAGCCCAGCTGAAGCTGCTCCTACCCAGTCCAGGTTTGCTCCTCCACCCCAGGCAATGTCACAACCCTTCCATGGCTTTCAACAGCCCCTCATCTACCAAGGCTACAACTACCAGGACTTCCCACAGCAGAAGCAGAACTTCCCAGTCCAGGCCCAGGTTCATCGGATGCCACAGATGCCAGTCCTCACCCAGCTGCAGACCAGACAGCCTCACTACACTCCGCCCAACCCTTCCTCCACCCCACAGCCAAGCCCGTCAACGGACAATCTGTCATCAGTATTGTGCCTGACATCTCAAGTCCTTGATGAAGGGCCTCTCAACCTCATGGGACTGAGTCAGCTCTCAGGTAGCTTCCTGAACACACCACCACCTGTTATACCCTCAGGGTCAAGCACCCCAATGATGCCTCAGACCAGCACTCAAGCCACAGCCACCTCCACAGTCCCTGCCCGCTTAACAGCTGAGACCATGGACATGACTCAGAGTGACTGAGAATAGTGTCAGAGACTGAGTTGTTTACTTGTTAAGTTTATCTTTGCTTAAGACACTTTACTTGGTTCATTTTGTTTATTTAATACAGTCATAAAGTTTACCTAAGAAAGTTTATCTTTGCTTAACACACTTAATACAGTTTATTTGGTTCATTTTGCTTATTTAATAAAGTCATAAAGTTTACCTAAGAAAGTTAATAAAGTTTATCTTTGCTTAACACACTTAGTTTACTTGGTTCATTTTTTTTACTTAATAAAGTGTTGGTGAAAACTTTGAAAAATGGTTAAGCCTTTGCATGCTTGTGGGATAGATAAGAATAGTTGTGGGATAGATAAACCTCCAGTGCAACTATAGTGGGACTGTATGGTCCACTATCCCAGTGATCCAGATGATTTTCTCCCTCTTTTTATAGAAAATATCGGTTGTCTGCTAGGTGTCCTTCTACATACTCTAGACATACTGCAGACATCCTAAATATACGAGATACATCCCAGATACAAATGTTTTGTATGTTTTGAATACTTTATATACGAGATGCATATGCTTACATCCTTTCTATTTCCGTGCTACTAACACTGTGTATATGTTCCGTGTACCTTTTGTTTCCTCCCTCTTTCCATTTTCAGCTGCAGCGGATGTGAGTTGAGGGGATGGCCAGAGGATGCAGAGAGGATACAGCAGATGTTTAACGGATGATAACAGACATAGAACGTTTGTTGCCTGTATATATCGCGGATGTACATCGTACGCGGCAGAAAGTTCATCCGTTCACAAAGTTTTGTGTAGCTCAAAACTTCTTGTGCAGATGAAATTGCAGTGGATGGATGCTTGATGGATGGAGCGTATGAAACACGTATGCACTGAGTACACAACGGATGCATAGCATTTTCCAACAGATGGCAAGCTTTTTTTTAACGTTTTACATCCTCTTTGCATTTGTAAGTGTAGTGGGACCGGGTCTTAAGCAAGGCAGTTATTGAGTTTTGTTTCATTTTGTAACCTTTCCTGCCACAGTTGTTAACTGAATCACTGCACTTGTAAAGTTAGTAACAGTTATTAAGTGAATCTGGCTTCCCCACTGAGTTTGCATCTCAGAAAGTCACAAATGGTGATCACATGACCCTTCAGATTAACAGAGTTGGAAGGGACCTTGTAGGTCATCTCGTCCAACCACCCACCGAAGCAGGAAACCCTACCCCATTTCTAACAAATGGCACTCCAATCTCTTCTTGAAAGCCTCCAGTGATGAATTATTGAGTCTATCATCTGCACCTCTATAACTGTCTGGTTTGGTTCTTCAAGCCAAGAGGACAGACACAGATTTCAGAGGATAATTAGGACTGCAGAGAAAACAATTACAACCAACCTCCATTCCTTTGAGGATCTGTATACTGCACAAGTCAAAAAGAGAGCTGTGAAAATATTTACAGACCTCTCACATCCTGGACATAAACTGTTTCAACTCCTTCTCTCAAAATGACATTACAGAACACTGTACACCAGAACAACTAGATACAAGAACAGTTTTTTCCCAAAAGCCATCACTCTGCTAAACAAATAATTGCTTCAACATTGTTCAACTATTATAAAGTGTGCACGACTATTACTGTTAATCTTCTCATATCTACTTATCACCCATTCCCTCCCACTTGTGATTGTAGGACTGTAACTTTGTTGCTTGTTTCCTTACAATTTATATTGACTGTTTCCTAGTATGATTTAATTGCTGACTGTATCCTATGACTATCATTAAGTGGTGTACATTATGATTCTTGATTCTTAATGAATGTATCTTTTCTTTTAGGTATACTGAGAGCATTTACACTAAGATAAATTCCTTGTGTGTCCAATGACACTTGGCTAATAAAATATTCCATCTCATCTATCTCTCTTATGAAGCTCCCACAACTTCCGAACGCAACTTCTGTTCCATTGGTTGATTGTTCTCATTCTCAGAAAATTTCTCCTTATTTCTAGGTTGGGACCCTGAGACACTGTAAATTTCATAAAAATACATGCCAGTTTCCAAGCATCTGAATTTTAATCATGTGACCACAGAGGTGCTACAATAGTCAAAGTGTGAATGCTTATAAGACAAAGACTACCTATACTATTGATAATATCTTTTTTTGCTTTGGCCATACTCATTCCCCTCTTTCTGAAGGTCTTTGTTTATTTTTATTTATTTGTTTTATTTGTTAATTGCTTACAAGATAATAGGTAAAAGTAAAAACATAATTATAAATACATGGATACATATAAGAAAAATAAAAAAATAAAAGAAACAATAGGACAGGGACAGTAGGCATGTCGGTGAGCTTATGCACACCCCCATAGACCTCTTAGGAAAGGGGTGAGGTCAGTAGTAGACAGTCAAAGGTTTAAGTTTTTGGGGTTTGAGGAAGTAACCATAGAGTCAGGTAGAGTATTCCAAACATTGACTACTCTGTTACTGAAGTTGTATTCCTGCAATCAAGTTTGGTGCGATTAATCTTGAGTTTGTATCTATTGTTTGCTCTTGTGTTGTTATGGTTGAAGCTGAAGTATTCATTGACAGGTAGGACATTGCAATGTATGATTTTATATACTATACTTAGATCGGACTGAAGGCGGAGTAATTCTAGTTTTCTAGATCTAGAATTTCGAGTCTGGTAGCATAAGGTATTCTGCAATGAGTAGAGGAGTGGAGAACTCTTCTTGTGAAATATTTTGGGATTTTCTCAACTGTGTTAATATCAGATACGTCATGTGGGTTCCAGACTGATAAGCGGTATTCGAGTGTTGGTCTAGCAAATGTTTTGTATGCTCTAGTTGTTCATGATTTTCTCTCATTCTGTCTCTTCTCTTCCTAGCTATTGCAACCTATACTAATCCAAACTATTCTGTCTTTCTTATGGACAATTGTTGCATTTGGTCTCTTATTTGGCAGGTGTTTGTCTGTTTGAATTCGACAATCCCAGAGCACTTAGCTTTTTCATTTTGTATTACTTTGTCTATTTTGTGGTTCCCAACTGTTCATACTTTCAGGCAAACCTCTTTCTTGTCTTCAGTGTGCTTGATTTTGTCAGCTTGAAGGATGCTTGGGTATTTGAAGTGATCCTCTTCATCCAGACCCTTGATGTTATTTCCATAGGCATGTTGATCCCTTCAGTTCTCACTATTTTCCCCCAAGTTGATAGTGAGAGTAGATCATTTTTCCAGTCCAAATACCATTGGAATGTCTTATCTGTATATAAGGGATAGTGTTGAGCAGGAATTCTATTTTAGATGGTCTTTTTCTGTGCAGTTTCAAATTGTAAAGGAGGTGGAATAGCATAGAAGATTTCTTGATGTTTGATAGCCATGGCCCAATTTTATTCAGTGCTGTTATTTCTAGGCTCTTTATTATCTAAGCATATGGTAAGGGATTGAATGCCTTCTTGTGACATCCATGCTACATTCAGGTTGGTTTTCCTTCCGTTGCAGTTTTCCAGAACCATATCAATTACGAGTTGATCTTTTATTCCTCTGCTGTTTGAGCAGTTTCATTTCCGCTCAAGAGGAAAGAGCTTGTTTTCAACTAAATTCTGTTGGGCTGCATCAAAGAGTTCCAATATCAAAGGGCTGTCACCAAGAAGAGGGGTTCAATCTATTCTACAAATCACCTGTAGGTAGAACAAAAAGCAATGGATGGAAACTAAGGAATTTGTTTCAGTAGATTTGAAAGAAAGAAAAAATGGAGCTGTTTTGTATTTAAAGCTCCCATCCAAAACTTACACTGATTGATGACTTTGGCAGATATGTTGGCATGAAACTTCATTTATGGGAAGTTAAGAATTTGGTATTAAGGGATTTTTGTCCCAAATGAAATAAATCAGCATTTTATAAGAAAATGTCAGAGTTTGCAGCAATCCAACTGGCACACAAGTAAATAATTCAGTAGGATTCATTTATAGAAGAAACTTCCTGATATACAATAGTATACAGTAGATGTATACAATACATTCTTATTAAACATATATTATTGCATATATTATTAAGTAAACAATATTCTTATTAAATATTTTGTTCATTACATAGTTGAATGTGCTAACAACAAAATCATACAAAAATTATCAATGGAAATCAAATTTAGCAACCCATGGAGGTTTGGATTTGGAGTTACACTCAAAATTAAAGTGGAAAAAAACACTACAGGCTGATCCAACTTTGATGTCATGTCCTTAAAACAAGTCAAAATGAGGCTCAGTAGTGTGTGTGGCCTCCACGTGCCTGTATGACCTTCCTACAATGCCTGGGAATGCTCCTGATGGGGTGGCAGATGGTCTCCTGAGGGATCTCCACCCACACCTGGACTAAAGCATCCCCCAATTCCTGGACAGTCTGTGGTGCAACATGGTGTTGGTGGATGGAGAAAGACATGATGTCCTAGATGTGCTCAGTTGGATTTAGGTCTGGGGAATGGGCGGGCCAGTCCATTGCATTAATGCCTTCATCTTGTAGGAACTTCTGACACACTCCAGCCACATGACGTCTGGCATTGTCTTGCATTAGGAGGAATCCAGGGTCAACTGCACCAGCATATGGTTTCACAAGGAGTCTGAGAATCTTATCTCGGTACCTAATGGCAGTCAGGCTACCTCTGGAGAGCACATGGAGGGCTGTGCGTCCCCCTAAAGAAATGCTACCCCACACCATTACTGACCCACTGCCAAACTGGTCATGCTGGAGGATGTTGCAGGAAACAGAATGTTCTCCATGGTGTCTCCAGACCCTGTCGTGCCTGTCACATGTGCTCAGTGTGAACCTGCTTTCATCTGTGAAGAACACAGGGGCCATGGCGAATTTACCAATCTTGTTGTATTCTGGCAAAAGCTGCAGGGTGTTGGGCTGTAAGCACAGCCCCCACCTGAGGACATTAGGCTCTCATAACACCCTCATGGGGTCTGCTTTTGACTATTTGAGCAGCCACATGCACATTTGTGGCCCACTGGAGGTCATTTTGCAGGGCTCTGGCAGTGCTCCTCCTGTCCCTCCTTGCACAAAGGCAGAGGCAGTAGTCCTGATGCTGGGTTGTTGCCCTCCTACAGCCTCCTCCTGTCTCCTGGTAGCGCCTCCATGCTCTGGACACTGCGCTGACAGACACATCAAACCTTCTTGCCACAGCTCATGTGCCATCCTGGATGAGCTCACTACCTGAGCCCCTTGTGTGAGTTGTAGACTCCGTCTCATGCTACCACTAGAATGAAAGCACCGCCAACATTCAAATGTGACCAAACCATCAGCCAGAAAGCATAGGAACTGAGAAGTGGTCTGTGGTCATCACCTGCAGAACCACTCCTTTATTGGGGATGTCTTGTTAACTGCCTATACTTTCCACCTGTTGT